>MU033962.1:0-65458 GCA_011833715.1 Carcinoscorpius rotundicauda
GTCTTTCCTTTGAAATTATACTTTCTTTATAAATAGAAAAGGAAGAATATATTAGGTTAACATATCTAAAGCACCGCTTTAAAAATAGAAATATTAGTACAGGTAGGAAAATTTTATGCGTCATTGTGTTAATTTATTGGTACATATTTATGTTCATGATGGAGACTTTTCAGATCAAAAGTTAAAAGACATAAAGAATATTTCATGTATCCAAATAACGAAACACATTTCAGATTTCTAAAAGTATTTGGAAATAAAACATTAATTACCGAGTTCGGCAGCATAATAAAGAGTAATAGGTTCACAGAACATCACCTGGTGGTTATAAAATGAACCGAAATGGTTATTTTGGGGGAGGAGCATATTTGCTTTCTTATCCAGTAACGCATAATTGTTGTTGTTGACTGTTATTTTTATTTTAAAATTACTTCACAAGAATAGTAAATTTTATTTAATGTCTGTGATAAATAAGTATTTATTATTATTCATGGGATCCTATTATTTCATTCTTATTTACGTCTCCATTTAGGGTTTTCTTTTATTCATCTGTTGCTGACATTCACAAGTTCCTGATGTGTTTATGTTGACTTTATTTTCATTTATTAGTTTTTGATGTTTATATGTGGAATCTTTATTCATTCATTGGTTTCCAATATTTCTCATTTTTTGTTTGATGAATTATTAGACCTGGCATGGCTAAGGCACTTAACTCGTCATGTGAAATTCATAGGTTCAAATCCCCCTCACACCAAACGTGCTTGCCCTTGATCTATGGGGATATTATGATATTACAGTCAATCTCACTTCTCGTTGATAAAAAGAACTGGCAGTGGGTGGTGATGAATAGCTACCTTCTCTTTACGCTGCGACATAAGGGATAATTAGCACAGAGCACTCTTATGTATCTTTGGACATAATTCTAAACAAACCAATTATTAAATATTGTTTTATGATATTACTCAAGTTTTAGTTTTTATTTCTTGTTTTTCTTGGTTAATTTTCATGGTGTGTGGAAAATTTTCTTATGGTTTTTCAAAGGATCATTATTTACGTTATTTGCCATTATTTATTATTATTTATATTATTTACATAGCTTATTGTTGTTTATTTTGGCATCTGTTTCAAAGTTTTGTATTTTTTGTACATTAATTGTTCCTCTTTAACACTTGCAGATATAATTACAAGTTTTTTCTCAGCAGACGTCTTCGGGTTTTCACTTTCTTCTTGCTTTCTCTTCCTAATCTTTCAGTCGCAACTCACTGAAATTTTTAGTTATGACTCATAATGGCAAGTTGGATATTAGGATTAATTATTTGTATTGTTAATGAAACTTTTGACTGTTGGTAAAAATGTTGAAAGTCTTTTCTTAAATTTCAAAATTATGAGGAGTATTTTAGAAGTGTGAGCTACCAGTTGTTACAAACCATTCTTTCAGCTGATATCAATCATATTTGTTGTCAGTAACTATACCTTCAGTTAACATCAGTCATATGTGCTGTGAGTGGCCATTCTTTCAGTTGAAATCAGTCATATTTGTTGTCAATAACCATTTCTTCAATTGAAATTATTCATATCTGTTGTCAGTAACCATTCTTTCAGTTAACATTGGTCATAGTTGTTGTAAGCAATCATTCTTTCAGTTGACATCAGTCATACTTGTTGTCAGTAACCATTCCTTCAGTTTACATTAGTCATATTTATTGTCAGTAACTGTTCGTTAAGTCACATCGTAACTCATTCTTTCCAGATCCACGGAATACCTGAAGTTAGGCCTGAACAATGATTAATTTCTGTCAGGTGTGTCAGCAGAAATACATACTTTGTATGAAAGTCTTAGTGGCACTGAGTTTCACATTTGTATAGCACAGAATCCTTATTATATCACTGAAGAGGAAAAGGTTTTGTTTGTCTGTTACAGCGTGGTTAGATTTATGAAACATCTATTAAAAATTAGCTATCATCAAATGATGTTAATGCTTAGGTACGAGGTTTAAAGGCAAATGCAAAAAGACAAAAATTGATATCGAGATGGGTTTTGTCATGGCTGTGTTTGTTGAGTGGTTCTGCAATATCTTTGTTTTTCTTTTCAATAGAATTAAAGAATGGGTTTACAAAACAGATGTCACAGGCTTCAGAGAGTCACGAGAAAGCTCTAGACATCTTAAAGCAGCAGCTACAAGACCTACAGAAGCAGATGGAAAGCAATGTGCGGACAGACACCGACACCAAACTAGAGGTATGATCTCTTACTGGTATCTGACTACGAGAATAGGGCCTTTAGTGGTTCAGTGATAGTGTTGCAGGCTTATAACACTAAAAATTGGGATTCATCACCTGTGGTGGGCAGATCGCAACTAGCTCATTGTGTAGAATAGCAAATATAAGTTGAGAAATTAGATAGACACTTGAGAAAAAAACATCTTTTTTTCAGTATTAAACCAATAATGATAATGATAGTGTACAACTTATTTCATAAAATTCGAAAATTCATTTACAACATTTTGTCTGGATGTTTTTTTGTCAACTGATTACCAATTTTGTGGAAACAATACTAAAATTATTTCAACTTTTCTACTTTGAAGTAAAATTGTCAAAAAAATATTTCTATGGCTTAATTTTCTGTTTTCTTGAAATAAAAGATATTCCATATTATTAACTTTTCTATTTTAAACTTGTTTTCTTAAGAAAGTCTCATAAGCAACATGGCATAAATAAAATATTTAATTTTCAAAAATAAACTTGAAAATTACTGGTAAGTGTGTTTTGTTTTGTTTTTTTAAGAATGAGTTCCATTTCGTTCTCCAATATGTTGTATTTGTTATAATAAACTGTAATTGTTTATAACCAAATCCAGGACTTTAGAAATAGGTAAACTTCATCGGTATTGAGTTTTAACAATAAAGCCTGATAGATGAGACTCATTGTCGCTTAACGTGGTCAAGCAGCTACCCAGTAATGACATTATTTTTTTACTTCATTATTTTAATGCCCTCTAGTGGAGTAATTTTAGGAAAGAGATACAATTCTAGAAATTTTTTGATGGGACAAGCTAATGTTTGCTAAAATGTTCATTTTTGTCCATACTAAATAATAGAATAATTTTAATACCTATGTATATTAATGATTTTATAACCCTATTAAAAAACACAAACAAAAAACACTCAAATAAAGTTAGTGGATTTATCTATAGAATACAGTTAAATTTTTAACATTGTATTTAATGTTTAATCCGGTGTGATATGTTAATATCATTAGTGAGTTTTATTGTGTTTAAAACAAAAAATAAAACACACTAAATCATGGATGATTATATTATTACTTACATATGAAGGTATGAGAGAAGAAGCTGCAATGTTTGTTTCTTTGTCTGTTTATTATGAATATTTGTACTAAGCTACAAAAGGGCTAATTGCTCGTCCAAAATAAAAACACATCTGTGTGAGTAAAACTACATCATCAAACACAGGGATGTATTAACGTATAGGCACACGAGGCACGTGCTTGGGGCGGCAGATTTTAGGGGGCGGCAAATTTTAACCAAAAAGAAAAAGAATGGACACCATTTTAAAATGTAGTCCCTGGTTATTAATTCTCCCTGCCATTTATGCCTCCCCAATAACCTATTGAATCTGGACCCCTACACACACACTCACTATTCCACCACACTGTCGGGTCGGTCGCTTCAAGTTTAAAAGATTTCTAACCTTCCCTCCCTGAGTCCCACCTAATACGCCTCGCCCCCCACATCATCAACCCATCCGCCCTCACCTCAGTTATTTATTTGTGTTTTTCAAAACCCCCAACATGTTTTTTACTCATGTTGACACACCAAACAATGAATTACCTGCTACTCAGTGTGCTACGCCTACACAAAAAATATTTTATCATGGCCTAATAACGTATTTTGTTTTGTGAAATTGCGTATACGAAAATCTGGATTTTCGGTTGCTTCAGGCTATTATCTGGAAAAATATAGTTTGAAATATTCTTCCTCATCATTCACAGTTTAGCTTAATTGATTATTTTTAATTGATTGATTGAATATGCGCTTGTCTATATTCCAATGTAGTCCTTACAGAATAGTTCCTTCAAATTCCCTAGCAATTTTAGGCATTTGTTAGAATAAAGAAGGGGTAGTGGCAGACTCCAGAATACCAGAACAGAAAGGCGCACAGTCACTGGAGCAGGTGAGCGTCGGCGGAATCGGTTGCGGATGTCACGCATGAACGTTTTTGCAGGCTGCCGACCGCGCTCTATCAATGAAGTTGACTCCTAGGGGACGCGGTTGTACCGCACGGGGTCTGGATAGTTTTGGGCGATACAGGTATTTGTTACTGGTAGTATAGAATTTGAAATAGTAAAGTGTGTTAGAATTTATAATTTGATTGTCAATAGCCCAGCACCCGTTAACATGGATACATCGGCAGTAATATAAATTAGTAGTGCAGAAGATCCCCTTTTTCGTGTATATTTTGTTATGGACTTATGGTTGTAAGTTGATAATTGTTTTACCAACTACCATAAAACTCATTATCTGCCGGACGAATATATGGTTCACCAACATATTTACAATATAGATAATAACGTGGTAAGCGATATTGGTGTCAAAATGTAGAGTTCGTTATGCTTTTACTTATTCCTCCGTCACCCAATATCTTACTGTAAGTTATATCGTGTTGTCAGTGTCCAAACCTCCACAAGAAGCACAATTCTTGTGAGGGCGAGGGTCACTGGGGGTCAAACGGCTCACGGATCTCTGTGAGGTTCGCGCGGCTGCCATAAATAGCTAGATCCCACGAAAATGACTCAGATCCTGATGATCTGAGATGTGAAAGTAACAAATTCACTGTCAATACTCAATATACGATCAGTGGATTCTAGTGATATCGTCATGGGTAACATACGTCGTAAATTGAGTGGAGCAGCTTATAGGAAGATAGCAAAGTTAAAAAATGAAAACACACGTGATGTTTTGGATAAGACACCGACGATGGAGGCCTTTTTTGCTAAACAAAGGCAAGAACAGCCTACTAGCGATGATGTTCAAACCAACAGCGATGGAGGGAATACACATGACGGGCCTAGCAGTAGCAGTTTTGAACAATCTGAACGACCCGAACATATCGAACTGTAGCTTGAACAACTGACGTCATCAGCAGCAGGCCTAGTAAGATCTGCCGGTTGCGTGCCTGAAACGTCAATGGTTCCAGTAAGTTTTTCAGTCAAAGTAAGTTCAGATCCAGCAGAGTGGATAATAGATGATTACACAAAAGATTATATTGCCACACATGCCATCCTTCAAAACGATGACTCGGATTTCAAGAACTCTGTGAAAAAGGACGGGGAGAAAATCAGATCTGTAACCAAAGGCATGTTTGAAAAAAAACTGCAAAATGGTGAAAAAAGTAAGCGGACATATCTGGTTTATTCAGAGAGCAAAGGTAGACTGTTTTTTGCTCCTTGTCGTTTATTTGATTTTGGAAAAAAATCCAAACTGGCTGACGAAGGCTGACCAGTTGGCATTCATCATCAGGTACGTGAACAGTGATGGTTCACCTATGGAACGTTTCCTGACTTTTATACCCAATCCGGGCCACAAAGCTGAGCAGCTGCCAGAAGTTGTACTTAGCCTGCTTTAGTCATATGAGCTTGACATTTCTGAATGTCGTGGACAGTCTTACGACAACGCCAGCAACATGTCTGGTCAGTACAGTGGTCTCAAGGCTCGTATCATGGAGAAAAATCCTTTAGCTGTGTATATCCCATGTTCAGCACATTCATTAAATCTTGTAGGAACGTGTGCTGCTGAATGTTGCAGAGAAGCATGTTCATTCTCCGAACTCTTTCAAAGTCTCTATGTTTTTTCAATGCTTCAACCCATCGTTGGAAAATTCTACAAAAACACCTGTCCGCAAATAAAGAAAGTCTCTCTTTGAAGAAACTCAGTGACACTCGGTGGTCCGCTCGTGAAGATGCTTGTCATAGCCTTAACAGAAACTGGCAACAAGTGTTTGATGCCCTCACCACCATGGAGGGAAATGCTGTGGAAAAACCAGTCGCTAGGAATGAGGCCGCTGGACTTCTTTACAAATTAGGAACGCTAGAAACAGCTATTTTGTCCACAGTTTGGGGGAACAATACTGGAAAGATTCAATGCTGCCAGTAAAAAGTTGCAAAGTGCTGATATGGACATCGGACTTGTAGTCGAGCTTTATGCTTCTTTGTTGCTGTTTGTGAAAGATTCGAGAGAACTGTTCGATCATTTTGAAGACAAGGCATGTTGAAGTCCAGCATGAAGACGTACGAATTTAAGCGAAAAAGGAAGCAAACATTTTCAGATGGTGACACCCAGGCAGTGGAAGAAGGCAGAGAGGCATTTAGAGTAAATGTTTTCAATGTGATCATTGACAGACTTTGCTCAGAACTACAGCAAAGACAAACCGCTTATGTATAAATCCACGCAAGGTTTGGATATTTGTTCAAGATAACAAATCTTGAACCCACTGATGTCATCAGTCAAGCTGGAAAACTGTTGAAACTCTACCCCAATGATTTGGAAGTGAGCTTCGTAGATGAATGTCTACATTTCCGCGCACATCTTGTGAATACGAAAGTGCAAAATGATGACTCTTCTGCGTTAGCAGTACACAGAGATCTGTGAGCTAAAGGACTTCAAACTGTATATTGTTATGTAAATGTCGTGTAAATATTTTGTAAACGACAACATGTCGTGTTGTGTTTAAGTTTTCATTTCTATTTATTATATTTCCATATTTATATTATTGTTTCGAAGTTTAAACTAATAAAAATGTTGTTATTCATTTAGGGTAACATTTAGAATTTTCTTGAATTAAGTAGACCAATCATATGTTTGTAAATGAAATGCTGGCGACTTCGTGTCTAGACGTTTAGTCTCGTGCAAGAACGGACATGCGCGGATTGCTCTGGAGATCTGTTGAACTTTCGCGGTGTTTCGAGGAGTCTAGACCTACAATATATAAACACACCAAGATGCGAGAGAAAAAAGAGAGTCAGACATTAGTTTCATTTCAAAAGAAGAGAGTCAGTCATTTCGTTTGAGAAAGTTCAAGTGTTTGCTGTGATTATTCATCTTGGATTTGTGACTGAAGTTAGATCTACGGAAGCTGTGATTTTATTTCGTCAATCTCTACGATTCTTTCGAATTACTGGTTGTGCTGAAGGTCGACACGTCCGGGCAGATCGAAAAAATTGAAGGCGACAAATTTGTGACGTTCATCGGAGGCAACGTGAAAAGAACTTCGTCGCATTTATTGAACTGTGAACTGTTTCTGGACTTCTTCATTTAAACTTCGGAATTTCTTCGTGGGACCAAATTCACACCCTAGACTGGAACTTGAGACTTTCATTTTAGATCATTATATTAGATACAGGCCAGTACCATTTTGTATTGTGATTAATTTTGAAGGTTGAAACTAGTACTATTTTGTGTTGTAATTAATTTTGAAGGTTTAAACTTAATATCTGTCATTGTTATTATATAATTTATGTTATATCTGTTAATATTTTAGTGTAATAAATTATACAAGCTGTTATCTGTGTTTTTCTGTTGCGTTTAGTCTACGAAAAACATAAAACATAAAAAGTACATAACAATATCCAAACCTGGATATTACTATGCGCATGTTTCCATGCATTCCAGCAACTAATTGTACATCAGAGAGATCTTTCTCGGCTCTCAAACGTGTGAAAAATTACTTGAGATCAAGAATGGCAGAAGATAAACTAAATGCCCTGTCACTCCTCGCCATTGAAAGTGATATTGTTTGTAGAATAAACTATGACGGTGCAATAAACATGTTTTCGGAACAGAAGGCCAGGAGAAAGCCTATATATTCAGCCGCAGAATAATATTTAGTGATAATTGATTTTGATGTTTTATTTTCTATTGTGTTGGAAAATAAACGTTGTGTTTATTTTGAATAATAACAACTGTGTTTGTCTGTTGTTGTGATGGTGATGCTCGGTGCAAGTTGTGGCACGGAGGGGGGGCGGCAAAAGTATCAACCTAACCTTGTGCCTAGGGGCGCCGAAATCCTAAATACGTCTCTGATCAAACATACTATTAGTTATACGTGTTGAAATAAAAGGAATACATTTTCTTTGCAGAGGATTCTTGATCAGAATTGTTATCTTGAGAAAGAAGTCGAAAGTCTTAAAACTGTGCTGGAGTTTAAGGTTGCAGACATACATCGCCTTCGTAAAGAAAACCTGGAATTGCAGGAAGAGGTTATTTTTACTTTTTAATTGTTTTTTGTTGCAATATTTATTTAGTGTTTAAGTATCTCAAAAAAAAGAAATATAGGCAGCTATACTACACTATTGCATTGTGTTAAGTAACGCAGTTTCACATGGTCAGGATCAAATAGTGATCTAGACTTTTTATAATAATATTATAAACTATGTAAACATAGTTAAACAAGATAGTTATTCATTACAATCAATGGCTATGTAGATTTATTACCTATTAAAGAAAAGTCAAATAAAAACAACATATTGTCAGCATCCGTGAGCCATATAGACTTGTTACATTATTCGAGACTATATATACAGTAAACTCTCGTTGTAACGAAGTCGTAGGGTCCAAAGAGAATTGTTCGTTACAAAAGAAGTTCGTTAAAATGGATTTTTTTTTCATTCACTAGCCAAGTCTGGTAATGGTAGGCCCTATAACTGACGGCTGTTGCAGTACCGGTAATTGGATTAAAGACTCAGAAGTCACACGTGTGTAAACACTTAAAACACATTTAATGAAATTCAAAAGGACAATTAACAGCACTTTTATAAGCCACAGCATGCAGGCTGCTCAGGCATAATCTACTCAAGCCATAACCTGAAAATTTTATATCTAAGCTAATTTTTGCTGTGAGGGCGGGTGAGTTGGGGCGGGTAGGGGTTTAAAGGGTTATTGACCATAATTGTTGTAAAAACATCGCTAGGCTAATCTACTACCCCATCTGCAGTCCGCTATTTCTCAAGTGTAAGATTTTGATGGTGGCACCACACATTGTTGCGCGGAGACTGACTAATTGCACTTGCTAGCGGCGTAGCGGGTGACAATTAATTTAGGGAAGAAGAGAAAAATAAATATCTTCGTACCTGGTTCGATAAAATGTAATATTGATGCTTTTCACACCCTAGGAACTATAATTATACATCGTTTCAAGCCGACACTTCGATACATGCAGTTCGGTTCAAGGGTTTTGTTTTTGTTTTTGGAAATTCGCACAAAGCTACTCGAGGGCTATCTGTGCTAGCCGTCCCTAATTTTGCAGTGTAAGACTAGAGGGAAGGCAGCTAGTCATCACCATCCACCGCCAACTCTTGGGCTACTCTTTTACCAACGAATAGTGGGATTGACCGTCACATTATACACTCCCACGGCTGGGAGGGCGAGCATGTTTAGCGGTTCAAGGAGCTTTTGTATTTATATGGACAGTTGGCCGGACCAGTCAACAACTTCAATACAAGTGATATATTCGGTTCTAGCGACTTCGAAAGAATGAGAGTTTACTGTATGTTGTTAAACACACTATCACATTGTTTGGATCAAAGAGCCATCTTTTAGAATAGTTACATTATTATAGAATATGTAAACAAATTTATTTGTTTATATTTCAAATTAAAGTTTATTTTTTTTATTAAATCACTAGTTGAATGAGTTACCATCAGCAAGAAAAGAAATTCAGAAGTTAAAGGCTAGAAAAGAAGATTTACAAGCTATGTTGGACGAGAAAGTTCGAATTGAGAGGTAATAGGAGTTCCAGCAACTAGACTACTGCTAAGTCCAAAGTGAACTAAATCATTTGAAGTTCTGATCAAATACGATTACCAGTTTACAGGTTAACTGTAAACGTATGACCAAACAGCAAACACCACAATCATAATTAAGGATTGTCTTCTCATTTTCCTAATTTAATTCCAAGTTTATTTGCATTGATATCGTTATTGTTTGTACAGTTATTGTTTAAAATTAAATTGAAACAACAATTATTTGTAAGAACCTTTCGATATTTTAATTTCATATTACGTTTTATTGCTTTCTTCTTGACACAAAAAGCTGGTGCCATCTGGTGTTATTCATTTTGTGTAACGGTGTAGTGAACTACATTTTCCTTGACACAGGTGAATTAACCATAACTATGTGTATTTGTTTCAATTATAATCCATTCAGAATATGTCCAGTTTAGATTAAGTTACTTTTTATATCTAATTGTTTAACATAATGAGGGGAAACAGTAGTGTTAATGTCTGCGATATGATTTATTTTATCCTCATTTCATCCAACATAATGTCATAATGAGGCTTAACATATCCCATGAGAGTGTCATTAGAAGTGATTTAGTCCATTATGGGTTATATTTTTGTTTTTTAGAACAATGAGTGTTTCTATTTAGCTAATTGTTTTAAATAATCTATGAATTACTTTTAGTTTCAATCAAATATTTCGATAATTATAATTTACTTTTTCAGTATCTCTCTTAGACTATAGTTTAACCATGTTCTTCTATAATTTGACAATACTGAAAGTAAAATATAGAAACCTTACAAGTAAAATATTTATTAAACATAAAATCACAAATTTATTGTAAAATAAAACAACAGCAACTTTTACTGTAGACAGGTTCTAAGATCAATTATTACGAAAGCTCAGCAGATAGTGCCATTTCAATGATTACTCTCGAGTGATATCGTGTTTTCATTAACAATACGAAGTTTGAAGAGCAGAATAATATTGTGTTTTCAATAACAACACAAAGTTTGGAGAGCAGAATAATATTGTGTTTTCAATAACAACACGAAGTTTGGAGAGCAGAATAATATCGTGTTTTCAGTAATAACGTGACGTTTAGAGAGCAGAATGATATCATGTTTTCAGTAACAACATCAAGTTTTGAGAGCAGAATGATATCTATTTTTGAATAAAAACATGAAGTTTGAAGAGCAGAATAATATCGTTTTTCAATAACAACACGAAGAATGGAGAGCAGAATTATATCAGGTTTTCAATAACAACACAAAGTTTGGAGTGCAGAATAATATCAGGTTTTCAATAAGAACAGGAAGTTTTGAGGGCAGAATAATATCGTGTTTTCTGTAACAACATGAATATTGGAGAGCAGAATAATATCGTTTTTTCAGTAACAACACGAATTTTGAAGAGCAGAATAATATCGTGTTTTCAATAGCAACGCGAAGTATGGAGAGCAGAATAATATCAGGTTTTCAGTAATAACATAACGTTTAGAGAGCAGAATAATATCATGTTTTCAATAACAATATGAAGTTTGGAGAGCAGAATAATATCGTGTTTTGAATAGCAACAGGATGTTTGCAGAGCAAAACTAATATCATGTTTTCAATAACAACACGAAGTTTGGAGAGCAGAATAATATCAGGTTTTCAATTACAGCTTGACATTTAGGGAGCAGAATAATATCGTGTTTTCAATAACAACATGACGTTTGGAGAGCAGAATAATATCGTGTTTTCAATAACAACACGAAGTTTGGAGAGCAGAATAATATCGTGTTTTCAATCACAACATGAAGTTAAAGTTCCAGAATGTTTGGGAAATCCTGATTTAGAGTGTACTGATACTCTATTTGATTACCACAAAAATTATTTTTACACGCTCCACCCGGAAATCGGGCCCAGCATGGTCAAGTTTGTTGATTCGTTTGACTCGTAATCCGAGGGTCATGGGTTCAAATTTCGGTCGCACCAAACATGCTCGTTCTTTTAGCCGTGGGAACGTTATAACGTGACAGTCAATCCCACTTTTCGTTAGTGAAAGAGTAGCCCAAGAGTTAGCGGTGGGTGGTGATTACTAGCTGCCTTCCCTCTAGTTTTACACTGCTAAATTAGGGACGACTAGCACAGATAGCCCTCAAGTAGCTTTGCGCGAAATTCGAAAACAAACAAATCACCCGCAAATCTTGGCAAGATTTTGTATTGAACGTCATGCACTCAAAATCAATGCTTTTTTTATTTACTTTCTATGTTCTAAAAACATAACTAAAACGTAAACATTAATGAAAAACTAGTGATATGCATGTATATGTTATTCAGTAACGTACGGTAGCCGAAATAGTATAGTTTTGTAGGCCAATATACAGTTATCACACTGCATTTGTTTCAGTCTAAAGTCTAAGGTAAATTTAATACCACATTCAAAACTTGAGAACTTTAAAACAAGAGGGTATTAAATTATATAAGTGTCCAAATAACACCTTCCTTCACGTATGTTACGAAATTCGACAGACGTTAAAAAGATGAACAGTACCATTAAAACACCTGCTATCTCAGATGCTGAACCAGTGAAACTTTGAACCATATAATAAATATTTTCACACATTTAAATTACAATTTTATTACCCTTGGAAATTTCGTTTGTAGGTGTTGTAGGAAACATATGCCGCTTAGTCCAATACTGTGTTATTGGAGCAAGAGCACATAAGAATAATACTTTTCTGTTCTGCACGTGCGTTTTTATCCCCCAGTGTGTCATGTTAAGGCAAGCTGCGCAAAGTCGGTCAGAGACTTCAGCTTGTATTTACAGTGGATATCCTTTCTGACCTAAAACAACGGTTCAGTGAGCGATTTTCTGATCTCGATGCGAGTACAATAGAAATAAGGATCTCCTAAAGCCCATTTGATTGTGTTATTGATGAACTGCCACCTGAAGTTCAAACAGAAGTGACTGATCTGCAATCTAACATGTTGAAAGATAAATACATAAAAGGAAAACTGATGAAGTTTATAAATACTTTTCAAGTGTTCAATATGTTAATTTAAAAAAAACTTTACTCGTGGATTCATTTCGGTTTTTGGCACTACCTACTTCTGTGAAGACATTTTCAAAGCTCGTGAATTCTAGTTACAGATCAACCTTATCTGATGAGCATTTGTAATCACTTTTGATGACAGGAAGCAGTAACTTTGAACCTCAGTTAAGTGTAATTTTGTCAGAAAAATACCAGTTTCATGCTTCTCACTAATAATAAAAATTGTGCATCTTAAATATTTTCAATATGTGCTGTTATGAAAAATAAATTAGTGTTGTAGTATTCCGATCATCTTTGCTTCCCTACATAATGTTACCAAGAGGAGTCTCTTGTTCATGGCTTGATTCAATAACAATTTAGATCTTTAATTATTCATTCTTTAAATTACAACCATTTTGTATTTAATGGATAAACTTAAGACGTTTGTCGAGATTATGCGAATGTTACGATGAGAATGTTATACGTATCACATTAATTTATTAACCAACGAGAATTAAAGAATGCAGCAGTTTGCACTATTACGTATTATAAATTTATTTCGGACCACTCTTCGATTTATTATGTTTTGTACGTGTCATATTACTATCTCAAATAACCTGAAGTTCAAATTAGCCTAGAAGTTAATATTATTGTTTGTTTGTTTGTTTTGGAATTTCGCACAAAGCTACTCGAGGGCTATCTGTGCTAGCCGTCCCTAATTTAGCAGTGTAAGACTAGAGGGAAGGCAGCTAGTCATCACCACCCACCGCGAACTATTGGGGTACTCTTTTACCAACGAATAGTGGGATTAACCGTCACATTATACACCCCCATGGCTGGGAGGGTGAGCATGTTTAGCGCGACGCGGGCGCGAACCCGCGACCCTCGGATTACGAGTGCACGCCTTAACGCGCTCGGCCATGCCAGGCCTAGTTAATATTATACTTAAATTATTTGCGAATTGATACACACAGTTGCCTCTTTTTACGTAAATATAGTTTAATATGCAAACATAAAAACAATACAATGTATAATTACGGTTAATACAAATATATAACATATCGCATTCTGGTTTGGAGGTAAATACGCAGGATCACCTTCAAAAGTTGTAATGTTTTCAAACCAGATCCAAAACTCTAGAGCTTTTGAAGAGCTAAGGATGAATAATAACAGTCAACTGTCTGAAAATCGCTCGAATGGTGGATCTCGTTTGAAAATGTTAACAACTTACACATACCTTACTAGGTCCGTTACGGCCAGGTGGGTTAAGACACTCGACTCATAATCTGAGGGTCGTGAGTTCGAATCCCCGTCACATCAAAATACGAGCCCTTTCAACCATGGGGGCGTTATTATGTGATGGTCAATCACACTATTCGCTGGTAAAATAGTCCAAAAGTTGGTGGTGGGTGATGATGACAAGCTACCTTCCCTCTAGTCTTACAATGCTAAATTACAGATGGTTAGCGCTGATAGCCCTCACGTAGCTTTGCGCAAAATTCGAAACAAAACAAACCATATCTAATTGTACTCCACTGTATTAACCAGCCATCTCATCCGCTACTTACTTCCTATCGTATAATTTGTATTTTTGCCGATAATATGACGCAGAAGAACTTGAAAAATAATCCAAACATTGTCCAATCATTGGCTCGGTTAAAAACTTAAAACTGTGTACATAACGTTAATTTACAACCTTTTTATCACTGACATTTTAATAAACATATCAAATCGTCTATCGCTCTTTGAAATTATGTGTTGAACTGAAATATATTAGCATTCTCTTTAGGAGTGGATTATTTTATGCAGTTGTAATATGTTCAAAACAAAAGAATTCACCGTCTTGTTTGTTTGCTTGACAGTTTTTATTCAAAGCTACACAAAGATCTAATACTAACCATTACTAACCCTGAACCGAAACACTAAACGTGCTGATCATCAACATCCACTGTTAATTCTTCAGGTTACTCTCGTCTGGGGTTTTATTGTTACTCTTTCGACACGTCCATGTTTTTACGAGAATAGGCTACGAACCACAAATCCTCGGATTCACAGTCAAAGCACGCTAACCACAAGGCATTATCAAGATATAGTTATAATGCACAACACTAACAAAAATAAAAAATCAGTAACTCTGAATAACGACAACGACTTTTATAACCTAGAAACACTTCACAAGAATCGCATTTTTGGAGAACACTTTAAAAACCTGATATCACACAAACTATCACACGCTATAATACACTTCCTATTCATTCTCACTTCATTCTAGCTTCCAAAAGGGCTCGAGTTCATTTTTTCAATTACCTAAAATTTTGATGCAACATCAATTCTTAATATAACAAAAAATTCACGACTATATACATTTATTTCAACAGTTGTAGAAGTAGAAACTCATTAGCGTATTCCAAATTAGTAACACCTGGGTGTTAAAGCCACAGTTATAACGGTAAGTTATCAGAAACTGTAAATAAACAACTTAGATGTACATGTGAAAAAAAGACAACCATCGTACATCATTATATATCAAGGGTTTAATAAACATCCCCCCTTCGGAATATCCTCAGAAGAACCAGACTACGTCACACACATTTATTAAAAAATCAAAAACAGGAAAGATATCAAAATCAGCATATTTAAGTCTCATGACTAAAAATATATATTTTTTAAAAGTAAAATATGTCTATTCATTACGAACTTTACAGCATGTAAGTAACAGAGGAATTATAATTTTTTCAAATCAAAATGAAGGAACATTATTATCAGGAGGGTGTATATTGTGTATTTTACTGTTTACTTAGGCTCCGTTAGTAAACAGTGCTTAAATGACAACATTTTATAATAATATGCTCAAAGAAAGTCAGCATTGTTGCCGAGGTTCCACTGGTAAACAGGAATTGTAAGAACTTACGAATGAAAGCAGATAAATAATAATAATAATTAAATTATCAATATATCTATAAGTTAAAGGGAGTACTTTAAAATTAAGTAGAAAAACTATGCACTTATACACACCTGAAACGGTCTTTCGCATCATGTGAATTTGATATATTGTATTTATAATGTTTGTGTAAATCTTGAAACCTAACGAACAACAGCACTGTCAAAGTTGTTTGTTAACTCTGCACTGGTTACTTAACCGTCGTTTTATTTATTATTTACATGCTTGTTAATTGTTAATCGTTGTTTATTTCCAGTTGGATTCGTTGTCCCACTCAAGCACTTTATTGGAATGGAGAGCTCAGCAAAGTATGTTGGTTAATTATTTTCGTTGTATGAAGTTATTATTAAGAAAGTGAAGCACCCGCTTCAAAGACGCCCGCAGAAATTTATCACTATAAATATCAGTATAGTGATATTGTGAATTGAAAAGAAACTCACGTAAATATGATGAATGAAGAAAGAAAGAATTGTGTTTCTAATGTGGCAGGAAGGAAATGCCCTTCTTAACCCCTCCATTGCAGACGCCAATGACATGCCTCACCTCACGCTCATTATATCATGATTTATGTTTTCACGTGTTCCAAATACTATTATGCTCTACGTTTCCGGATATTAAAAAATCAGATCTTTTAATTGTTTGAGTTAAAGTTCTCTGATTTTACATTCCGAAGTACAGAGACCTTGATTTTAGTCGCCACAGTGTACAGATTCTAAATTCAGTTTCCGGAATGGATAGGATAAGAGTTTGACGTGTGTGTAGATCCAGTAATATGAGCAGGTGGTTAGGGCGCTCGACTCGTAATATGAGGGTCGCGGGTTCAAATCCTCGTCATATCAAATATGCTTGTCCTTTCAGCCATAGGGGCGTTATAATGTATCGGTCAATCCCACTATTCATTGGTAAAAGAGTAGCCCAAGGCTTAGCTGTGGGTAATGATGACTAGTTGCCTTCTCTCTCGTCTTACACTGCTAAATTAGGGATGGATAGCGCAGAAAGCCCTCATGTAGCGTTGCGCGAAATTCAAAACCAAACAAATCTGCTTTAATAAATATAGTTTCTTGTACTTCCTAACCCCACTTGTGATTAAATTAAGAGACGAGGCTGTTGTAGCTCTTTCTTATTATTTGTATTAATTAATAAATAATAAAAACTCTTCATTTTGCATTCTTACGCTATTGACACTACCCTAACCGCTCGCGCCCTACACTGTGCGAAATGCTGGACTAGATTATAAAAAATCGCAAAACGATAAGAATTTGAAAATATAGAGCTATTAAAGACGTTGTTGTTGTTGTTGTTTTGAATTAAGCACAAAGCTACACAATGGGCTATCTGTGCTCTGCCCACCACGGGTATCGAAACCCGGATTTTAGCGTGTAAGTCCGCAGACATACCGCTGAACCACTGGGGGGCCTATTAAAGACACTGTTCTTTTATCTAGGAGATTACGGAACGCAATTAGAACAACAAAGGCGAAACCGTACGGAGGAAATACAAGAACTGAATTCGAAGCTGACAGCAACGCACAAAGAAGAGACCGAAACGTGTAAGTTTTCTTCCAAATAGTCACATTAAAGTCATTCTCAGTATGAGATAAATCTAATGTCTGTCACGAACATTTATAAGGATAACAGACCTAACCGTTAATTTTGAGTTTATAGCATATTTTAGGAGAGTTAGAGCTAACAAAATGAAACAAAAGATCACACAATGGATTGTCTCTATTCTGCCCACTGACTCACAATTTGTTAGCCGCTGGTTTAAATCTCAATCATCGAACATGCTTGTGTTTTCCACTGTGTGTTCGATATAAAGAAACAATCAATTGGTTGGTGAAATAATTATCCAAGAATTAGTTGTGGTCAGTATAGATCTATTTGCTTCTTCTGTTTTCGTTATTATAAATCTTGTAAGCTAAATATCTTAGAGTAAATGGAATTACAGGTTCTTTAAGGCACTTTATTTCGGTTGAAGTAAAATGTGTGTCAACAGCAACAACTGTTATTTATTTTAGTGGCCTTTAACCACCATGAAGAATTTAGAAAACTACGAGCTGAGTGTGACAAAGAGGTGAGTTTAATGACACTTTCAGAGTTACTGATTTTTCGTTACCAATCATAATGAAAATCTTAAACTTATTGGTTTTCTTAAAGTTTAATCTGATACTTAAGTTAATGAAGTGAGCTTGATTATTTAGACTTAAGTTAATGAAGTAGGTTTGATAGATGTAACTTCTGTGGGCCGGCACGGCCTAGCGCGTTAAGGCGTGCGCTTCGTAATCTGAGGGTCGCGGGTTCGCGCTCGAGTCGCGCCAATCATGCTCGCACTCCGACCCGTGGAGGCGTTATAATGTTACTATCAATCCCACTTTTCGTTGGTAAAAGAGTAGCCCAAGAGTTGGCAGTGGGTGGTGATGACTAGCTGCCTTCCCTCTTGTCTTACACTGCTAAATTAGGGACGATTAGCACAGATAACCCTTGTGTAGCTTTGCGAAAAATTCAAAACAAACCAAACCAAATTATTATTAATTAATTGCATTGAATTCATATTTGTGAAATTTGTTTTGTTTTTTTTCGTAATATGATTTAATCGTTCAAACAAAAAAAAAGTTTTTTTTGGATACCGCAATTTTGTCTTTACTTTCAAACACTTATATTTATATAGAAGGAACTTTGTCCCAGTTAAAGCATAAGCCTGGTATAAGAGCTGTTTCTTAGACCATATTCTAATAATGATACAAAATAATAAGATAACTTGTGAATTGTGACTCGATTTTAATTTATATTTGAGAGTCTATTTAGTTTTATCGTTTTAGTTCCTAGCAAGTTGACTTAATGAAAGAACCGCGGTTTAAAGCTGTAAACTTAGTCTCAAAAATTGGTTAGGTCTGGCGTGGCCAAGTGGTTAAGGCTCTCGACTAGTAATCCGAGGGTCGTGAATTCGAATACTTGTCACACCAAACACGCTCGCCCTTTCAGCCGTGGGAGCGTTATAATGTGAATGCCATTCCCATTATTCGTTGATAAAAGGGTAGCCAAAGAGTGGGCGGTGGATGGTGAAGACTAGCTGCCTTCCCTCCAGTCTTACAGTGCTAAAGTAGAGACAAGCAGCGCAGATAACTCTCGTGTAGCTTTGTGCGAAATTAGAAAAAAAAAAAAGGTGGTTACCATAATACTTTAGTGGCGTCATCTGTTGTTTTAAAATAACAAACAACAAAATATATTATTTATGATTAAAAAACACTTGATAGCAGTTTAAATGAATTGCATTTCATATTTTCCTGAAGATTGATGACTTGAAAAATATCCATGCACAGTCTGCTAAAGATGCCCAAAACGAAAACAGTCAAAAAGTTGCATCTTTAAAAGAACAACACAATCGTGAAATTGAAGGTAACCTTTGTTAATATTCAAACATAAAAAACTTATGTGCAATTAAACTCATAAAGCATTGTTATTGTGAATTAAAGGATCAAATACTATAGATCTACATCTCATAATGTTGTCTTTCCTTTGAAATTATACTTTCTTTATAAATAGAAAAGGAAGAATACATTAGGTTAACATATCTAAAGCACCGCTTTAAAAATAGAAATATTAGTATAGGTAGGAAAATTTTATGCGTCATTGTGTTAATTTATTGGTACATATTTATGTTCATGATGGAGACTTTTCAGATCAAAAGTTAAAAGACATAAAGAATATTTCATGTATCCAAATAACGAAACACATTTCAGATTTCTAAAAGTATTTGGAAATAAACCATTAATTACCGAGTTCGGCAGCATGATAAAGAGTAATAGGTTCACAGAACATCACCTGGTGGTTATAAAATGAACCGAAATGGTTATTTTGGGGGAGGAGCATATTTGCTTTCTTATCCAGTAACGCATAATTGTTGTTGTTGAGTGTTATTTTTATTTTAAAATTACTTCACAAGAATAGTAAATTTTATTTAATGTCTGTGATAAATAAGTACTTATTATTATTCATGGGATCCTATTATTTCATTCTTATTTACGTCTCCATTTAGGGGTTTCTTTTATTCATCCGTTGCTGACATTCACAGGTTCCTGATATGTTTATGTTGACTTTATTTTCATTCATTCGTTTTTGATGTTTATATGTGAAATCTTTATTCATTCATTGGTTTCCAATATTTCTCATTTTTTGTTTGATGAATTATTAGACCTGGCATGGCTAAGGCACTTAACTCGTTATGTGAAATTCATAGGTTCATATCCCCCTCACACCAAACATGCTTGCCCTTGATCTATGGGGACATTATGATATTACAGTCAATCTCACTTCTCGTTGATAAAAAGAATTGGCAGTGGGTGGTGATGAATAGCTACCTTCTCTTTACGCTGCGACATAAGGGATAATTAGCACAGAGCACTCTTATGTATCTTTGGACATAATTCTAAACAAACCAATTATTAAATATTGTTTTATGATATTACTCAAGTTTTAGTTTTTATTTCTTGTTTTTCTTGGTTAATTTTCATGGTGTGTGGAAAATTTTCTTATGGTTTTTCAAAGGATCATTATTTACGTTATTTGCCATTATTTATTATTATTTATATTATTTACATAGCTTATTGTTGTTTATTTTGGCATCTGTTTCAAAGTTTTGTATTTTTTGTACATTAATTGTTCCTCTTTAACACTTGCAGATATAATTACAATTTTTTTCTTAGCAGACGTCTTAGGGTTTTCACTTTCTTCTTGCTTTCTCTTCCTAATCTTTCAGTCGCAACACACTGAAATTTTTAGTTATGACTCATAATGGCAAGTTGGATATTAGGATTCATTATTTGTGTTGCTAATGACACTTTTGACTGTTGGTAAAAATGTTGAAAGTCTATTCTTAAATTTCAAAATTATAAGGAGTATTTTAGAAGTGTGAGCTACCAGTTGTTACAAACCATTCTTTCAGCTGATATCAATCATATTTGTTGTCAGTAACTATACCTTCAGTTAACATCAGCCATATGTGCTGTGAGTGGCCATTCTTTCAGTTGAAATCAGTCATATTTGTTGTCAATAACCATTTCTTCAATTGAAATTATTCATATCTGTTGTCAGTAACCATTCTTTCAGTTAACATTGGTCATAGTTGTTGTAAGCAATCATTCTTTCAGTTGACATCAGTCATACTTGTTGTCAGTAACCATTCCTTCAGTTTACATTAGTCATATTTATTGTCAGTAACTGTTCGTTAAGTCACATCGTAACTCATTCTTTCCAGATCCACGGAATACCTGAAGTTAGGCCTGAACAATGATTAATTTTTGTCAGGTGTGTCAGCAGAAATACATACTTTGTATGAAAGTCTTAGTGGCACTGAGTTTCACATTTGTATAGCACAGAATCCTTATTATATCACTGAAGAGGAAAAGGTTTTGTTTGTCTGTTACAGCGTGGTTAGATTTATGAAACATCTATTAAAAATTAGCTATCATCAAATGATGTTAATGCTTAGGTACGAGGTTTAAAGGCAAATGCAAAAAGACAAAAATTGATATCGAGATGGGTTTTGTCATGGCTGTGTTTGTTGAGTGGTTCTGCAATATCTTTGTTTTTCTTTTCAATAGAATTAAAGAATGGGTTTATAAAACAGATGTCACAGGCTTCAGAGAGTCACGAGAAATCTCTAGACATCTTAAAGCAGCAGCTACAAGACAAACAGAAGCAGATGGAAAGCAATCTGCGGACAGACACCGACACCAAACTAGAGGTATGATCTCTTACTGGTATCTGGCTACTAGAATCGGGCCTTTAGTGGTTCAGTGATAATGTTGCAGGCTTATAACACTAAAAATTGGGGTTCATCACCTGTGGTGGGCAGATCGCAACTAGCTCATTGTGTAGAATAGCAAATATAGGTTGAGAAATGAGATAGACACTTCAGAAGAACATCTTTAAACAACTACAGTATTAAACTAATAATAATAATGATAATGTACAACATTATTTCATAAAATTAGAAAATTCATTTACAACATTTTGTCTGGATGTTTTTGTCGACTGATTACCAATTTTGTGGAAACAATACTAAAATTATTTTAACTTTCCTACTTTGAAGTAAAATTGTCAAAAAATATTTCTGACTTAATTTTCTGTTTTCTTGAAATAAAAGATATTCCATATTATTAACTTTTCTATTTTAAACTTGTTTTCTTAAGAAAGTCTTATAAGCAACATGGCATAAATAAAATATTTAATTTTCAAAAATCATCTTGAAAATTACTAGTAAGTGTGTGTTTTTTTTAGAATGATTTCCATTTCGTTCTCCAATATGTTGTATTTGTTATAATAAACTGTAATTGTTTATAACCAAATCCAGGACTTTAGAAATAGGTAAACTTCATCGGTATTGAGTTTTAACAACAAAGCCTGATAGATGAGACTCACTGTCGCTTAACGTGGTCAAGCAGTTACTCAGTAATGATATTATTTTTTTACTCTAGTGGAGTAATTTTATGAAAGAGATACAATTCTAGAAATTTTCTGATGTGACAAGCTAATGTTTGCTAAAATGTTCATTTTTGTCCACACTAAATAATAGAATAATTTTAATACCTGTGTATATTAATGATTTTATAACCCTATTAAAAAACACAAACAAAAAACACTCAAATAAAGTTAGTGGATTTATCTATAGAATACACTTAAATTTTTAGTATTGTATTTAATGTTTAATCTGGTGTGATATGTTAATATCATTAGTGAGTTTTATTGTGTTTAAAACAAAAAATAAGACACACTAAATCATGGATGATTATATTATTACTTACATATAAAGGTATGAGAGAAGAAGCTACAATGTTTGTTTCTTTGTCTGTTTATTATGAATATTTGTACTAAGCTACAAAAGGGCTAATTGCTCGTCCAAAATAAAAACACATCTGTGTGAGTAAAACTACATCATCAAACACAGGGATGTATTAACGTATAGGCACACGAGGCACGTGCTTGGGGCGGCAAATTTTAACCAAAAAGAAAAAGAATGGAGACCATTTTAAAATGTAGTCCCTGGTTATTAATTCTCCCTGCCATTTATGCCTCCCCAATAACCTATTGAATCTGGACCCCTACACACACACTCACTATTCCACCACACCGTCTGGTCGGTCGCTTCAAGTTTAAAAGATTTCTATCCTTCCCTCCCTGAGTCCCACCTAATACGCCTCGCCCCCCCACATCATCAACCCATCCGCCCTCACCTCAGTTATTTATTTGTGTTTTTCAAAACCCCCAACATGTTTTTTACTCATGTTGACACACCAAACAATGAATTACCTGCTACTCAGTGTGCTACGCCTACACAAAAAATATTTTATCATGGCCTAATAACGTATTTTGTTTTGTGAAATTGCGTATACGAAAATCTGGATTTTCGGTTGCTTCAGGCTATTATCTGGAAAAATATAGTTTGAAATATTCTTCCTCATCATTCACAGTTTAGCTTAATTGATTATTTTTAATTGATTGATTGAATATGCGCTTGTCTATATTCCAATGTAGTCCTTACAGAATAGTTCCTTCAAATTCCCTAGCAATTTTAGGCATTTGTTAGAATAAAGAAGGGGTAGTGGCAGACTCCAGAATACCAGAACAGAAAGGCGCACAGTCACTGGAGCAGGTGAGCGTCGGCGGAATCGGTTGCGGATGTCACGCATGAACGTTTTTGCAGGCTGCCGACCGCGCTCTATCAATGAAGTTGACTCCTAGGGGACGCGGTTGTACCGCACGGGGTCTGGATAGTTTTGGGCGATACAGGTATTTGTTACTGGTAGTATAGAATTTGAAATAGTAAAGTGTGTTAGAATTTATAATTTGATTGTCAATAGCCCAGCACCCGTTAACATGGATACATCGGCAGTAATATAAATTAGTAGTGCAGAAGATCCCCTTTTTCGTGTATATTTTGTTATGGACTTATGGTTGTAAGTTGATAATTGTTTTACCAACTACCATAAAACTCATTATCTGCCGGACGAATATATGGTTCACCAACATATTTACAATATAGATAATAACGTGGTAAGCGATATTGGTGTCAAAATGTAGAGTTCGTTATGCTTTTACTTATTCCTCCGTCACCCAATATCTTACTGTAAGTTATATCGTGTTGTCAGTGTCCAAACCTCCACAAGAAGCACAATTCTTGTGAGGGCGAGGGTCACTGGGGGTCAAACGGCTCACGGATCTCTGTGAGGTTCGCGCGGCTGCCATAAATAGCTAGATCCCACGAAAATGACTCAGATCCTGATGATCTGAGATGTGAAAGTAACAAATTCACTGTCAATACTCAATATACGATCAGTGGATTCTAGTGATATCGTCATGGGTAACATACGTCGTAAATTGAGTGGAGCAGCTTATAGGAAGATAGCAAAGTTAAAAAATGAAAACACACGTGATGTTTTGGATAAGACACCGACGATGGAGGCCTTTTTTGCTAAACAAAGGCAAGAACAGCCTACTAGCGATGATGTTCAAACCAACAGCGATGGAGGGAATACACATGACGGGCCTAGCAGTAGCAGTTTTGAACAATCTGAACGACCCGAACATATCGAACTGTAGCTTGAACAACTGACGTCATCAGCAGCAGGCCTAGTAAGATCTGCCGGTTGCGTGCCTGAAACGTCAATGGTTCCAGTAAGTTTTTCAGTCAAAGTAAGTTCAGATCCAGCAGAGTGGATAATAGATGATTACACAAAAGATTATATTGCCACACATGCCATCCTTCAAAACGATGACTCGGATTTCAAGAACTCTGTGAAAAAGGACGGGGAGAAAATCAGATCTGTAACCAAAGGCATGTTTGAAAAAAAACTGCAAAATGGTGAAAAAAGTAAGCGGACATATCTGGTTTATTCAGAGAGCAAAGGTAGACTGTTTTTTGCTCCTTGTCGTTTATTTGATTTTGGAAAAAAATCCAAACTGGCTGACGAAGGCTGACCAGTTGGCATTCATCATCAGGTACGTGAACAGTGATGGTTCACCTATGGAACGTTTCCTGACTTTTATACCCAATCCGGGCCACAAAGCTGAGCAGCTGCCAGAAGTTGTACTTAGCCTGCTTTAGTCATATGAGCTTGACATTTCTGAATGTCGTGGACAGTCTTACGACAACGCCAGCAACATGTCTGGTCAGTACAGTGTTCTCCAGGCTCGTATCATGGAGAAAAATCCTTTAGCTGTGTATATCCCATGTTCAGCACATTCATTAAATCTTGTAGGAACGTGTGCTGCTGAATGTTGCAGAGAAGCATGTTCATTCTCCGAACTCTTTCAAAGTCTCTATGTTTTTTCAATGCTTCAACCCATCGTTGGAAAATTCTACAAAAACACCTGTCCGCAAATAAAGAAAGTCTCTCTTTGAAGAAACTCAGTGACACTCGGTGGTCCGCTCGTGAAGATGCTTGTCAAAGCCTGAACAGAAACTGGCAACAAGTGTTTGATGCCCTCACCACCATGGAGGGAAATGCTGTGGAAAAACCAGTCGCTAGGAATGAGGCCGCTGGACTTCTTTACAAATTAGGAACGCTAGAAACAGCTATTTTGTCCACAGTTTGGGGGAACAATACTGGAAAGATTCAATGCTGCCAGTAAAAAGTTGCAAAGTGCTGATATGGACATCGGACTTGTAGTCGAGCTTTATGCTTCTTTGTTGCTGTTTGTGAAAGATTCGAGAGAACTGTTCGATCATTTTGAAGACAAGGCATGTTGAAGTCCAGCATGAAGACGTACGAATTTAAGCGAAAAAGGAAGCAAACATTTTCAGATGGTGACACCCAGGCAGTGGAAGAAGGCAGAGAGGCATTTAGAGTAAATGTTTTCAATGTGATCATTGACAGACTTTGCTCAGAACTACAGCACAGACAAACCGCTTATGTATAAATCCACGCAAGGTTTGGATATTTGTTCAAGATAACAAATCTTGAACCCACTGATGTCATCAGTCAAGCTGGAAAACTGTTGAAACTCTACCCCAATGATTTGGAAGTGAGCTTCGTAGATGAATGTCTACATTTCCGCGCACATCTTGTGAGTACGAAAGTGCAAAATGATGACTCTTCTGCGTTAGCAGTACACAGAGATCTGTGAGCTAAAGGACTTCAAACTGTATATTGTTATGTAAATGTCGTGTAAATATTTTGTAAACGACAACATGTCGTGTTGTGTTTAAGTTTTCATTTCTATTTATTATATTTCCATATTTATATTATTGTTTCGAAGTTTAAACTAATAAAAAATGTTGTTATTCATTTAGGGTAACATTTAGAATTTTCTTGAATTAAGTAGACCAATCATATGTTTGTAAATGAAATGCTGGCGACTTCGTGTCTAGACGTTTAGTCTCGTGCAAGAACGGACATGCGCGGATTGCTCTGGAGATCTGTTGAACTTTCGCGGTGTTTCGAGGAGTCTAGACCTACAATATATAAACACACCAAGATGCGAGAGAAAAAAGAGAGTCAGACATTAGTTTCATTTCAAAAGAAGAGAGTCAGTCATTTCGTTTGAGAAAGTTCAAGTGTTTGCTGTGATTATTCATCTTGGATTTGTGACTGAAGTTAGATCTACGGAAGCTGTGATTTTATTTCGTCAATCTCTACGATTCTTTCGAATTACTGGTTGTGCTGAAGGTCGACACGTCCGGGCAGATCGAAAAAATTGAAGGCGACAAATTTGTGACGTTCATCGGAGGCAACGTGAAAAGAACTTCGTCGCATTTATTGAACTGTGAACTGTTTCTGGACTTCTTCATTTAAACTTCGGAATTTCTTCGTGGGACCAAATTCACACCCTAGACTGGAACTTGAGACTTTCATTTTAGATCATTATATTAGATACAGGCCAGTACCATTTTGTATTGTGATTAATTTTGAAGGTTGAAACTAGTACTATTTTGTGTTGTAATTAATTTTGAAGGTTTAAACTTAATATCTGTCATTGTTATTATATAATTTATGTTATATCTGTGTAATAAATTATACAAGCTGTTATCTGTGTTTTTCTGTTGCGTTTAGTCTACGAAAAACATAAAACATAAAAAGTACATAACAATATCCAAACCTGGATATTACTATGCGCATGTTTCCATGCATTCCAGCAACTAATTGTACATCAGAGAGATCTTTCTCGGCTCTCAAACGTGTGAAAAATTACTTGAGATCAAGAATGGCAGAAGATAAACTAAATGCCCTGTCACTCCTCGCCATTGAAAGTGATATTGTTTGTAGAATAAACTATGACGGTGCAATAAACATGTTTTCGGAACAGAAGGCCAGGAGAAAGCCTATATATTCAGCCGCAGAATAATATTTAGTGATAATTGAATTTGATGTTTTATTTTTTATTGTGTTGGAAAATAAACGTTGTGTTTATTTTGAATGATAACAACTGTGTTTGTCTGTTGTTGTGATGGTGATGCTCGGTGCAAGTTGTGGCACGGAGGGGGGGCGGCAAAAGTATCAACCTAACCTTGTGCCTAGGGGCGCCGAAATCCTAAATACGTCTCTGATCAAACATACTATTAGTTATACGTGTTGAAATAAAAGGAATACATTTTCTTTGCAGAGGATTCTTGATCAGAATTGTTATCTTGAGAAAAAAGTGGAAAGTCTTAAAACTGTGCTGGAGTTTAAGGTTGCAGACATACATCGCCTTCGTAAAGAAAACCTGGAATTGCAGGAAGAGGTTATTTTTACTTTTTAATTGTTTTTTGTTGCAATATTTATTTAGTGTTTAAGTATTTCAAAAAACAGAAATATAAGCAGCTATACTACACTATTGCATCGTGTTAAGTAACGCAGTTTCACATGGTCAGGATCAAATAGTGATCTAGACTTTTTATAATAATATTATAAACTATGTAAACATAGTTAAACAAGATAGTTATTAATTACAATCAATGGCTATGTAGATTTATTACCTATTAAAAAAAAGTCAAATAAAAACAACATATTGTCAGCATCCGTGAGCCATATAGACTTGTTACATTATTCGAGACTATATATACAGTAAACTCTCGTTGTAACGAAGTCGTAGGGTCCAAAGAGAATTTTTCGTTACAAAAGAAGTTTGTTAAAATGGATTTTTTTTTCATTCACTAGCCAAGTCTGGCAATGGTAGGCCCTATAACTGACGGCTGTTGCAGTACCGGTAATTGGATTAAAGACTCAGAAGTCACACGTGTGTAAACACTTAAAACACATTTAATGAAATTCAAAAGGACAATTAACAGCACTTTTATAAGCCACAGCATGCAGGCTGCTCAGGCATAATCTACTCAAGCCATAACCTGAAAATTTTATATCTAAGCTAATTTTTGCTGTGAGGGCGGGTGAATTGGGGCGGGTAGGGGTTTAAAGGGTTATTGACCATAATTGTTGTAAAAACATTGCTAGGCTAATCTACTACCCCATCTGCAGTCCGCTATTTCTCAAGTGTAAGATTTTGATGGTGACACCACACATTGTTGCGCGGAGACTGACTAATTGCACTTGCTAGCGGCGTAGCGGGTGGTCGGCAGCCGGCAGCGGTGACAATTAATTTACGGAAGAAGAGAAAAATAAATATCTTCGTACCTGGTTCGATAAAATGTAATATTGATGCTTTTCACACCTTAGGAACTATAATTATACATCGTTACAAGCCGACACTTCGATACATGCAGTTCGGTACAAGGGTTTTGTTATTGTTTTTGGAAATTCGCACAAAGATACTCGAGGGCTATCTGTGCTAGCCGTCCCTAATTTTGCAGTGTAAGACTAGAGGGAAGGCAGCTAGTCATCACCATCCACCGCCAACTCTTGGGCTACTCTTTTACCAACGAATAGTGGGATTGACCGTCACATTATACACCCCCACGGCTGGGAGGGCGAGCATGTTTAGCGGTTCAAGGGGCTTTTGTATTTATATGGACAGTTGGCCGGACCAGTCAACAACTTCAATACAAGTGATATATTCAGTTCTAGCGACTTCGAAAGAATGAGAGTTTACTGTATGTTGTTAAACACACTATCACATTGTTTGGATCAAAGAGCCATCTTTTAGAATAGCTACATTATTATAGAATATGTAAACAAATTTATTTGTTTATATTTCAAATTAAAGTTTATTTCTTTTATTAAATCACTAGTTGAATGAGTTACCATCAGCAAGAAAAGAAATTCAGAAGTTAAAGGCTAGAAAAGAAGATTTACAAGCTATGTTGGACGAGAAAGTTCGAATTGAGAGGTAATAGGAGTTCCAGCAACTAGACTACTGCTAAGTCCAAAGTGAACTAAATCATTTGAAGTTCTGATCAAATACGATTACCAGTTTACAGGTTAACTGTAAACGTATGACCAAACAGCAAACACCACAATCATAATTAAGGATTGTCTTCTCATTTTCCTAATTTAATTCCAAGTTTATTTGCATTGATATCATTATTGTTTGTACAGGTATTGTTTAAAATTAAATTGAAAAAACAATTATTTGTAAGAACCTTTCGATATTTTAATTTCATATTACGTTTTATTGCTTTCTTCTTGACACAAAAAGCTGGTGCCACCTGGTGTTATTCATTTAGTGTAACGGTGTAGTGAACTACATTTTCCTTGACACAGGTGAATTAACCATAACTATGTGTATTTGTTTCAATTATAATCCATTCAGAATATGTCCAGTTTAGATTAAGTTACTTTTTGTATCTAATTGTTTAACATAATGAGGGGAAACAGTGGTGTTAACGTCTGCGATATGATTTATTTTATCCTCATTTCATCCAACATAATGTCATAATGAGGCTTAACATATCCAATGAGAGTGTCATTAGAAGTGATTTAGTCCATTATGGGTTATATTTTTGTTTTTTAGAACAATGAGTGTTTCTATTTAGCTAATTGTCTTAAATAATCTATGAATTACTTTCAGTTTCAATCAAATAATTCGATAATTTTAATTTACTTTTTCAGTATCTCTCTTAGAGTATAGTTTAACCATGTTCTTCTATAATTTGACAATACTGAAAGTAAAATATAGAAACCTTAAAACTAAAATAATTATTAAACATGAAATCACAAATTTATTGTAAAATAAAACAACATCAACTTTTACTGTAGACAGGTTCTAAGATCAATTATTACGACAGCTCAGCAGATAGTGACATTTAAATGATTACTCTCGAGTGATATCGTGTTTTCATTAACAATACGAAGTTTGGAGAGCAGAATAATATTGTGTTTTCATTAACAATACGAAGTTTGGAGAGCAGAATAATATCGTGTTTTCAATAACAACACGAAGTTTGGAGAGCAGAATAATATCGTGTTTTCAGTAATAACGTGACGTTTAGAGAGCAGAATGATATCATGTTTTCAGTAACAACATCAAGTTTTGAGAGCAGAATGATATCATGTTTTCAATAACAACATAAAGTTTTGAGAGCAGAATGATATCTATTTTTGAATAAAAACATGAAGTTTGAAGAGCAGAATAATATCGTTTTTCAATAACAACACGAAGAATGGAGAGCAGAATTATATCAGGTTTTCAATAAAAACAAGAAGTTTGTAGAGCAGAATAATATCGTGTTTTCAATAACAACACAGATTTTGGAGAGCAGAATAATATCGTGTTTTCAATAACAACACAAAGTTTGGAGTGCAGAATAATATCAGGTTTTCAATAAGAACAGGAAGTTATAAGAGCAGAATAATATCGTGTTTTCAATAAGAACAGGAAGTTTTGAGGGCAGAATAATATCGTTTTTTCAGTAACAACACGAATTTTGAAGAGCAGAATAATATCGTGTTTTCAATAGCAACGCGAAGTATGGAGAGCAGAATAATATAAGTTTTCAGTAATAACATAACGTTTAGAGAGCAGAATAATATCATGTTTTCAATAACAATATGAAGTTTGGAGAGCAGAATAATATCGTGTTTTCAATAGCAACGCGAAGTATGGAGAGCAGAATAATATCAAGTTTTCAGTAATAACATAACGTTTAGAGAGCAGAATAATATCAGGTTTTCAATTACAGCTTGACATTTAGGGAGGAGAATAATATCGTGTTTTCAATAACAACATGACGTTTGGAGAGCAGAATAATATCGTGTTTTCAATAACAACACGAATTTTTGAGAGCAGAGTAATATCGATTTTTCAATAAGAACATGACGTTCAGAAAGCAGAATAATATCGTGTTTTCATTAACAACACGAATTTTGGAGAGCAGAATAATATCGTGTTTTCAATAACAACACGAAGTTTGGAGAGCAGAATAGAATCGTGTTTTGAGTAACAACACGAAGTTTGGAGAGCAGAATAATATCAGGTTTTCAATTACAGCTTGACATTCAGGAAGCAGAGTAATATCGTATTTTCATTAACAATACGAAGTTTGAAGAGCAGAATAAAATTGTGTTTTCAATAACAACACAAAGTTTTGAAAGCAGAATAATATCGATTTTTCAATAACAACACGAAATTTGGAGAACAGAATAATATCAGGTTTTCAATCACAACATGAAGTTAAAGTTCCAGAATGTTTGGGAAATCCTGATTTAGAGTGTACTGATACTCTATTTGATTACCACAAAAACTATTTTTACACGCCCACCCGGAAATCGGGCCCAGCATGGTCAAGTTTGTTGATTCGTTTGACTCGTAATCCGAGGGTCATGGGTTCAAATTTCGGGCGCACCAAACATGCTCGTTCTTTTAGCCGTGGGAACGTTATAACGTGACAGTCAATCCCACTTTTCGTTAGTGAAAGAGTAGCCCAAGAGTTAGCGGTGGGTGGTGATTACTAGCTGCCTTCCCTCTAGTTTTACACTGCTAAATTAAGGACGATTAGCACAGATAGCCCTCAAGTAGCTTTGCGCGAAATTCGAAAAGAAACAAATCACCCGCAAATCTTGGCAAGATTTTGTATTGAACGTCATGCACTCAAAATCAATGCTTTTTTTATTTACTTTCTATGTTCTAAAAACATAACTAAAACGTAAACATTAATGAAAAACTAGTGACATGCATGTATATGTTATTCAGTAACGTACGGTAGCCGAAATAGTATAGTTTTGTAGGCCAATACACAGTTATCACACTGCATTTGTTTCAGTCTAAAGTCTAAGGTAAATTTAATACCACATTCAAAACTTGAGAACTTTAAAACAAGAGGGTATTAAATTATATAAGTGTTCAAATAACACCTTCCTTCACGTATGTCACGAAATTCGACAGACGTTAAATAGATGAACAGTACCATTAAAACACCTGCTATCTCAGATCCTTCAGTGTTTACTGAACCAGTGAAACGTTGAACCATATAATAAATATTTTCACACATTTAAATTACAATTTTGTTACCCTTGGAAATTTCGTTTGTAGGTGTTGTAGGAAACATATGCCGCTCAGTCCAATACTGTGTTATTGGAGCAAGAGCACATAAGAATAATACTTTTCTGTTCTGCACGTGCGTTTTTATCCCCCAGTGTGTCATGTTAAGGCAAGCTGCGCAAAGTCGGTCAGAGACTTCAGCTTGTATTTACAGTGGATATCCTTTCTGACCTAAAACAACGGTTCAGTGAGCGATTTTCTGATCTCGATGCGAGTACAATAGAAATAAGGATCTCCTAAAGCCCATTTGATTGTGTTATTGATGAACTGCCACCTGAAGTTCAAACAGAAGTGACTGATCGGCAATCTAACATGTTGAAAGATAAATACATAAAAGGAAAACTGATGAAGTTTATAAATACTTTTCAAGTGTTCAATATGTTAATTTAAAAAAAACTTTTCTCGTGGATTCATTTCGGTTTTTGGCACTACCTACTTCTGTGAAGACATTTTCAAAGCTCGTGAATTCTAGTTACAGATCAACCTTATCTGATGAGCATTTGTAATCACTTTTGATGACAGGAAGCAGTAACTTTGAACCTCAGTTAAGTGTAATTTTGTCAGAAAAATACCAGTTTCATGCTTCTCACTAATAATAAAAATTGTGCATCTTAAATATTTTCAATATGTGCTGTTATGAAAAATAAATTAGTGTTGTGGTATTCCGATCATCTTTGCTTCCCTACATAATGTTACTAAGAGGAGTCTCTTGTTCATGGCTTGATTCAATAACAATTTAGATATTTAATTATTCATTCTTTAAATTACAACCATTTTGTATTTAATGGATAAACTTAAGACGTTTGTGGAGATTATGCGAATGTTACGATGAGAATGTTATACGTATCACATTAATTTATTAACCAACGAGAATTAAAGAATGCAGTAGTTTGCACTATTACGTATTATAAATTTATTTCGGACCACTCTTCGATTTATTATGTTTTGTACGTGTCATATTACTATCTCAAATAACCTGAAGTTCAAATTAGCCTAGAAGTTAATATTATTGTTTGTTTTGGAATTTCGCACAAAGCTACTCGAGGGCTATCTGTGCTAGCCGTCCCTAATTTAGCAGTGTAAGACTAGAGGGAAGGCAGCTAGTCATCACCACCCACCGCGAACTATTGGGGTACTCTTTTACCAACGAATAGTGGGATTAACCGTCACATTATACACCCCCATGGCTGCGAGGGTGAGCATGTTTAGCGTGACGCGGGCGCGAATCCGCGACCCTCGGATTACGAGTGCACGCCTTAACGCGCTCGGCCATGCCAGGCCTAGTTAATATTATACTTAAATTATTTGCGAATTGATACACACAGTTGCCTCTTTTACGTAAATATAGTTTAATATGCAAACATAAAAACAATACAATGTATAATTACGGTTAATACAAATAGTTATTACAAATGATGGTTTATATACAACAGTTTTACAAACAACACTAAGTCGTGTATATGGTTTAGAACTGAATATGTTATCGACGATCCAAGCACACGCTGAACAAATTAATTCTGAGTTGCTATTGTTGTACCTCAGTTAACCTGACGCCGTATTTTTTTAACAAGTCTCACACCTTTACTAATTCATTTCTTTTGACGAGGATATTTGATTCCTCCGTAGGACTAATAACGTCTGAATTTATTCATTGAAGTTGGACGGTTGGTAATGTTCGAAATCAGTGAACGTTCGTGGACCACTTCTGTAGTTTCCCGATTAATTAGACGTTACCAACGTTATAGAACACTCACCAACAATATTCTGTTTTTCGACTCGGCGTTTGACAAGAACCACACGAGTTTGTAGAAATTTTGAAACTGTTCTCGCGCGCTTCTTCAAATATTGTTTGTTTTCACTTTCAAGAATTCACTACAAGTTTCAACAACAGGCAGGACTTACACAATACAATATTCACAATAACGTCACAAGCAAAAAGTATACAAAAACAATCGTAAGCACTAAAATACATGTGAGACATTAATGAAGGGGTTAAGTTCTGTTTAATCACCAATAAAGTAACGCAAAATAGTTTAGGTATTTGAATAATGTTAGAGCTCGTGCCTAAATCACCATTTCACGTTATACATCAGTATTTGGAACTTTTTCGTTTAGGAAGTTACTGTTCCGATACAGATACCGGAAGGGTATTTACCCCAAAGATTGCATCAAAAGTATAGCGTTTTTTTTTTCGGTTAACTTATTTTCGGTGGTTAATATGTTATCAATTACTGCAAACAAGAAGACAGTGGATTAATATTTGATGTCGCATTTGTCTCCCAAAAGTTGTCAAAAAATGACTACCATTACACTTGTAATATGATATTGGTATTACATCTGTTACATTTTTAAACATTCTTTTCTTCCTGATATTATGGCCTAGCGCGTTAAGGTGTGCGCTGCGTAATCTGAGGGTCGTGGATTCGCGCCAAACATGCTCACCCTCCCAGCCATGAGGGCGTTATAATGTGACGATCAATCCCACTATTCTTTGGTAAAAGAGTAGCCCAAGAGTTGGCGGTGGGTGGTAACGACTAGCTACCTTCCCTCTAGTCTTACACTGCTAAATTAGGGACGGCTAGCACAGATAGCCCTCGAGTAGCTTTGTGCGAAATTCAAAAACAAATAAAACATCCTGATATTTGAATTTTCTTGCTCATTAAAATAATTCCTTCCTTTATTATAATATTTTATTTTTCTATCTCGTTCTACTAATTTTTTATTTTATTTGTTCTTGATATCCTTTTTAAGCCATCCTCTAACTTAGAAGCATGTTTTCGGTCTTACAACGCTTAAAATCAGGTTGGTAGGCTAAGCACAAATATCCCATTCTATTACTTTATGTTTGTGGTTAACTACAAACTAACAAACCACTCCAATAAATCTTTTGAGGTCATCTGAAAGTTTAAAGTTCAGTTAATTGCTATTTTTTATTACTTGTAAAAATTATATCACTTCCGGTTTATTTAAGGATGATTGTTTGTTTGTTTTTGAATTTCGCACAAAGCTACTCGAGGGCTATCTGTGCTAACCGTCCCTAATTTAGCAGTGTAAAACTAGAGGGAAGGCAGTTAGTTATCATCACCCACCGCCAACTCTTGGGCTACTCTTTTACCAACGATTAGTGGTATTGACCTTCACATTATAACGCTTCCACAGCTGAAAGGGCGAGCATGTTTAGCGTGACGGGAATGCGAACCCGCGACCCTCAGATTACGAGTCGCACGCCATAACACACTTGGCCATGCCGGGCTGTTTAAGAATGAAAAAAATCAGTTTATTTCTGTCTTCGTCTGCTACAGATTTGTTATGTTTAAATTTGTTTTATATTTCCTGTATTTAAATTTTTCAAAGTTATGATATAGATGTATAAACCTCCTGTGTCTAACATTATGTAATATTCAAATATATGTACATATCATGATATCAACATGGAGAAATATGTAAGGCTGTCAAATCATAACTTTTCCTTAACAGTATTCCAAGTACATATTTACACTTAAAATTTATTGTGATGTGATTTCAATAATGAAAAAAATCCAACAACTAAACTAAAAACTGGTCAGTTTACCATTTCAAGTTTAACTAACACTTTAGTTTTGTGAGAACTGTAATCAGGGGTTTCCAGATTAGTATATTTTATTATATTGTTATTGTATAGGTATCAAAGAAAGACAATATTATATGCCTGTTTATCAAAGACATAGTGTAAAATAAACTGATTAGATCATAAGATATATTAAAATAGTTTTATTAAGTTTATACAATAGTACCTTTCAGATCTATCAGTTGAGCATAACGTGTGAATGTGTATTAGAGAAAATGTTATAAATGTGCTTTACTTTTTAGTTTAAGAACAAGACACTATCTATGAATTTAATTAACGTTAACTTGCATCAAAGCGTTCAATAAAAGCAGTAATGTTGGTAGAGTAGTCGTGAACCCTTCATTAACATGCCTCCCTTTTACAAATTATCTCCACATTTACTCTCATGAAGAAGGACAGCCATCTATTGAAAACACTGCTGTTTTAAGACTCCTTTGTAAACATTTCACACAGTTTGGTTAAGATCGGTCCAGTTATATTGGATTAGTTAGAAAATGGAACAAGAGACACACATTTTTATGTTTTTGTATATATGCTATATAGCAATGAGGAATATGGTATCTGCATAGCATATTACTACTTACTTATTCCACTTTAGACAAATCAAAATAGGATTTATAAAGCTATTTTCCTTCTTTTCTTGTACATAAATACAAGTTTCATTTCCAGAGAACAGTTGTTATTCTACTTCCCAGGTGTGTAGTACTAATACTTCACATCTGCTGCCATGTTTGTTGATTTATGAAAAAAAAGAAGTAAAATTAAATATAATAGCTTTATTATTGTTTGGTTACTCTGGTTGTTATCTATAAGTTGATTCAATAACCTTTAATTACCTTTCATAAAGGTAGCCAAAACAGCATGTGTGCTGAAATATGTAAATAAAACTTTCCCTATACAAGACCTCTGAGAAAGTGAAGTTTCATTTTACTGGACAAGGGAAATAATTTTGGAAAATTCTAACAAGGTTTTAAACAGATACCTAGAAATATCCACTTATCAAAATTTGTGTTTCCAGCTCAGTATGTGCATATTTTGCTTGTGCATAAAATGCATTGATAAATATGTTTGCCTTTAAAAGTACTAAAGCATATGAAGCAGTTAAATGTTTCTATTTGCAATAAATGTATTTTTAAAAATTATAAATCAGTTTTTATTTGAAAATCCTGAACATAAACACCACTTTCTTCTTTTCAAACAGAAAAAGAACATGTAATTATTAGATTCATTTTGTTCGACAATCAAACATGTTCATCACTAGCAGACGTGTGATAGAGAGAAAATATAATCCTCAAAAAAGAAACGCAAAAGGCAAAATATGAGACAAATTATTAACAAGTTTATTCCGAGTAGTTCTGTATGACATGTGTGAAACTTTGCACATTCACTGCTGAACATCCAAAGTCTGCAAAGGCGAAGTCCACGCTCACTAGTTAAAGTTTAACGTCACTCAACGTCAATAACGAGTATGGCCCCCGTGAGCATTAATAACTGCTTGGTATCTCCTGCCCATGGAAGCGATGAGATGACGAATCGCATCCTGTGAAATGGCTGTCCACTCAGCCTGCAAAGCTGCTGCAAGCTGAGGTAGAGCCTGCGGTTGAGGTTATCGCCGTCGCAGACGTCGGTTCGACTCGTTCCAAAGATGTTCGATAGGGTTTAAATCTGGTGATCTGGAGGGCCAGGGAAGAACGTTGATGTTGTGGTGTCTCAAGAAGACAGTGGTGAGTCGGGCTGTGTGAGGACGGGCGTTGTCATGTTGAAAAATGTGGTTGACGTTTACTATGATGGGTTGCACATGGCGCCTAAGAATCTCGTCGACGGTTGCGTACGGTCTGATCGGAAATCCTACGCAGCCCTGGTATGGTTGAGGCAGTGGTGGTCCTATCCCGAAGGTGACGTAACCGGATGTAGCAATCTTGTGTGGACGTGTTCACACGAGGTCTGCCAGATCGTGGACGGTCACGAGTTGATCTATGTTGTTGGTGACGATTCCATAGCCTCCTGATGGTGCTTGGGTGGTTATTTACAGCTCTGGTAACATCTGTTCGAGATTTTCCTGCTTCCAAGCGACCAATGGCGTTGTTGCGTCGTGCTTCAGGCAGTCTTGGCGTAACTGTATTGCGTGTCGGTGGCTTAACACTGAGCTATGGAAACCGAGAACCCGTCACTTTTATAGGGATTTTGCACATGTTGCACTTGCAGAACATGCATACCTCTTAAACAAATTTGTTGGACGCATGCGTTTTGGCGAAAAATCCGATGTTTTCCTCCGTTTTCAAAGTGCCCAACTTTTATTGTCATTTTGGTTTGACAATCAGTGCCTTAACACGTGTGACATCACATACTCTAAGCTTGTAACGTTACTACATATATTTCTCTTTAAAATAACAAAAATATCCCTTTTGCGTTTTTTTTTAAAGAGTATAGTATAGTTTTTCACTTACTGTGGACTCTCAAAACCATGGTGTCCAACGCGGTCACCACTTGCCACATGACCTAACAGTTACTGACCTGTGGTGAACTGGTGCTTTACTTCTACCACCTATTTTTAAGTATAATTAATTCTATTATTAAATAACTGAAAACATTACTATGAATTTGCTACACATCTGTAAAATCATGGTTAATTCTTCTGCCACATTGTGAAAATGTCAACACATTTTACACAGTCTTGGTGACTATGAAAATAATGTTGGACACTGGTGCACTGGACCTAAAAGCACACCCATTTCTACAGTTTTTTACAGAACCACAATTATTTCAATGTTCTGATTTTGTTCCAATCACAAATCTATTTTTAAATATTGTATATAATAATTTAAATTGGTGTGTTGGACTAATGATTCTTTTACAGTGGGTGTTTGCATCTTCTTGGAGATAAATTCAACAATAAATGAACAGCATGCATTCCACTTATTTTAAAATATGTTCAAAACAAGTGAAACATGACAAATTCTTCACACTACATGTATCACAACTGGATCTAAATACTTCATGGTTCTCTTCTTGACAAAAATCTATTTTGGCTGAAATCAATTGGTTTAAAATACAGTGGACAAGCCAAACTATTTTTTTCTATTTTAAATTTCACATTTTTTAACTTTTATCTGACTGAAACTCTCTTTTCCTTGGCTTTACTTTTGGCTCACTTTCTACTCTGTGGTCTCTGATATGGTTGTTGTAACTTTTTATATCCTGTATTGGGGCATTTTAGAAATTTCTGTGGCCTTGACAGCAATTACAAAACTTCCAATAACTGTCTGCTTTTAACTCTCTTATTGTAAAAAAAACAATCATGAAATATTATCTCACAAAGTAAATTAATTAACACTACCCACATTAAAACAGTGTGTTTTATCTTATAGCCCTAAACTTATATTTTTTAATCATTACACTATTTCTCATTAGCTGAAAACACTTAAATAATATTGGTGTAATGCATTTTTGAAAAGGAGGAAAAGAGAAAGTGGACTAGTTTGTAAAACTCTTGAATTTGAAAAAGAAAACCCTTTTTAGTGAAAATATGTAACCACAAAATTCAAATTATTTTGTGTACAAGACTTGTAATATTTCCAGAAAGCTACTTAGATTTTATGAAGATACACATATCATTTTAAAAGTTACAGTGTGGGAACTGACAGTTATGAACACATTCACACAGATTGAGTCTGTAAGGAAAGGGTTTATTTGTGTCATCCATTTACTACTTTGTTTTATTCCTCCCTCCCTCTTACATTAATTTTAAGAAGAAAAATGTAGTTCCTTTTTTCTTTTTCAGTTAAATATACAATTATAAGAAAGTTAATTGTTTAACAAGTTTTACTGCTATTCATTTAATGTTACTATAAAAACTTTGAGAAAAAAACAGAATAGTATTCAGTATAAATCTTTAAAGTTCTTAAATGGAAAAACTTGAAGTAGGCACTTCTTCATGTGCAGCAAGCAATATGTAGACTAAATTACTAACTACAATATCCATACAGTAAGACAGTACAAAAAATTCATGAGGTAAAAAAACAGCAAAAGCACAATGTGAAATTATTAAAACAATATAAAAGTAATAGAAAGAATAGCAAACAAAAACTTAATCACAGGCAACATTTAAAGAAAGTGAGAGATATCAGTACAGTTTTATCAGCAAAAAACCCTGGAAACATTTCAAATAAAAATACAGTAGCATTCTTAGTAAATCTCAGTAAACTGTATGATTTTGTAAAGTTCCTTATAATACACTATTCATTACATGTAGAATATCACAATAACCTGTTTTGTTTTTAGTACTCAAATTCAAATTCACTCCTCCACAACAACCAACAGTTAAACACACTCACAAGAAATGAGTTCTAAACTTTAATATGTGTAATACTCCTTACCATTTTTAACAAATCACTTGAAGGTCACCATTTGTCAAACCTGCTCATTCTACATAAAAATATATGGCAAACCAATTTAGTAGAAATATACAATTCTGATCAACGCAATGTTAAACAGAAATAAAACTAACTTAAACCTAATGTTGAGAGCTTATGTATGTGCTAAAATTTTAATGTTCATTATGCCTTAAATACATTTAAAATATGTCATGTAAGACAATATTACTATAATTACACAATTAACTATCTTATGCGTATTAAGTTATTATCATAACAGTTGTAAATATCTGCTGAGGTTTTACACACAATTTGTTTGTGCAGAGGTAAATGAAAATAAATAGAGAACCATAATACAGTTGATTTTAAACTTTAAACTACATACATGTCTGTCTTGGAATTTTGTGTTTAAAGTTATGCAATCTGAACTACGTACTCACGTGCAAAATACTATCTATAGTAGTGTACGTAGTCATTACAAGTTATGGAAAGATATATAAACATCGTTGCCATGTATATAGTAAATTTAGAATAACTACACATTCTGTACATAGTCATATTAAAACAATATACCAAATAGTGAAATTAATACACCTTGCACTCATCCATATATATTTTAAAACTGTGAAATATTACATGCTGTTGGCTGCAACTAGGTAAGCTACATACTAATCATATCCAGCCAAATGTTCACTATAAGCTATGCATATCATGAAAATCATAACATTTAATCTAACGTACTGATTTCGAATTTAATTTTCTAGACCAGGGGTCACCAAACTTTTTTCACATGGGGCCAGACTACTTGGGGAATGAGAAGCGCGGGCCACATGATCATTATATTCAATACTCATATGTTAGAACGAAAGCTCTCTGTAAAAGACTTGACACTACGTTTAGGATGCCACATTAACCACGTGGGAGTAGCATGCAATACACATAATAAAAAACAAACAGAAATACAACCAACATTTTTATTTACCGAAAGGTTATCAAAGAAGGTGACATAAGCAAAAACAATTGTCACATCGCACATAGTGAGTACACATCTGAATTTCACCAAGCCGCAAAAAAGTTAGTGAGATTTATGAAATTGGCGTTTGGCTTGAAAAATATCTTCAATATTCGGTTTTTAATTGTTGCATCCAATTATTAGAATTACTTTCAAATGTTCATCAGTCAATATTGATCGACGTACCGACTTCACATACTTTATTTTTTAAAATGCTTGTTCACAGACATAAGTTGTTCCGAAAATTGATGTCATACCAGATTCGAACTGCTTCAGCTGTGGAAAATCATCTTCAGGTATGCAGCTGTAAAATTCGATTCTGTCGAGATCCAAAAATCTCTAAAAATGTTTATTTACATCACCAATAATCTTTTTCTGAAACTCCAGGTTGACATCTTCTGGAAGAAATGTGCTTCAAACAACAAGGAAACAGATCTTCCAACTGTTTCCTGATCAGCCCCACCAGATTCGTCTTTACTCCAGCCATGTTTCTTCCTCCATCAACTGTTACACCTCTAAGCTGATTCTACTGAAGGTTGTAGTCTTGCAAAGTTTTATGCACTTCCATGAAAATGTTTTCTCCAGTTGTTCTTCCGTGCATGATGCAAACTGATGCCAACTCTTCCATGACCCGAAAGTCCAAATTAACTCCACGAATGAACACGAGAAGTTGTGACGTACTCGAGAGATCAGTAGACTCATCCAGTGCCAGAGAATACCACAGGGAGTTTTAGCTTTTTGGCGTATCTGTAATGCGATGTTTTCTCCAAGTTCTTCTGCTCTCCGTACAACTGAAGTTGCTGAAAGGCTGATACTTTCAAAGAAATTGTCTTTTTCAGGACACAGTTCATTTGCTACTTCCATCCTACACTATTTGATGAAGTTGCCGTCAGTAAAAGGTTTTCCTTGCTCTGCCATCCTATGCACTATTTTGTAACTTGTTCGAGTGACAGATTCATTTTCAGCAAACTTTCTCGTGAGGAGATTCTTTTGAGATTTAAAAACACGTTTCATGCATTCAAATTTCTCAAAACGGAACTTTCCTGAAAATTTCAAATATGTTGACAGATGTTTTGTTTCATAGTGACGTCGAAGATTGTACTCTTTCAAAACGACAACACTTTCTGTGCATATCACACAAGTAGCTTTCTGTTTCTTTGTCGTTTTTTTTGTTTCTACAAAGAAGTACTTTTCTCCCCATTCTTTATTGAAAGCACGACACTCAGAGTCCACTTTTCTTCTTTTAAAAGCAGTCATAACGATGGATGAGAAAATAACAGGATCTGGAAATGAAAAGCTCAGAGCAGTGTGAGAAAAGTATTGTACTGGTCCAAGAACGCACAAACAAAATATACTGAAACGTACGTTTCAACGACTAAGCCCAACTACTAAGAGATATGAGCTTACTGAAGCGGTAACCCTAGGCTGCTGAATTCACAAGACGAGTCGATAGGACGAGGGTTAAGTCTGTATTTGTTTTCTAAATTCTAAAACTTTCACAGAAACGTGCCTTGATATGAATAAACGGGCAGCAAAGACAAAAGAAGAATTTTCCAATTGGTTATAAATGCGCGGGCCAAGCGCGTAAGGCGTTCGACTCGTAATCTAAGGGTCGCGGGTTCACAACCGGGTCGCGCTAAACATACTCGCCTTCCCAGCTGAGGGGGCGTAAAATGTTACGGTCAATCCCACTATTCGTTGGTAAAAAAGTAGCTCAAGAGTTGGCGGTGGTTGGTGATAACTAGCTGCCTTCCCTCTAGTCTTACACTGCTAAATTAGGGACGGCTAGCACAGATAGCACTCGAGTAGCTTTGTGCAAAATTCAAAAACAACAAAGACAGTCTTGTTTCTTTTTATCATAACGTCTTGTGTTTTCCAGATTAAAGCGATTATCGGTATGATTTATTTTGTTATAACAGTCGGACATTTGATGAAATGTCACTTTTTATTTCCAAGCTGCGAGCTGCTGGCGAGCCGTACAAAATGACCTCGAGGGACGTAGTCTTGTGACCCCTGTTCTAGACAACAAGGAAAATTTAGGCAAAGGTAAATAATACAACAGTACCTAAGTTATATTTACCAGTACAAATTCTGAGCAATTTTTGGATATTTTTCATTATTTTTTAAATCTAAAATTATTACTCTTATTTTGAATTTATTTACAACAAAAAGTAACAGTACATAAAATCGCGACAAAAACAGCACGCGGTATAAATTACGAAAAAGTGATACATGCAAAGTGAGAAAGAATGACATAAATACAAACCCAAAACACGAATTTTAAACAAAGCAAAAATAATTAAGTTTAGAAAAAGTAAAACGAAGTAAATAAGTACCAACAAACAAGAATAATAAAAACAAAAACATACAAGAAGCGAGAGTAGAGACAGAGCGGCTCAGATTCCAATCTCCACCCGACCCCCACCAAGGTACGAAGAGGCGAGGCGTCCGGCCGCCAGAATTTGAAAAATTTCCCTGCAACCCAACCGTCGAAAGTCCACCTCAAAGCGGAGTAACAGCCGATACCTGGTCTTACTCAGTATCTTAAAGTACGACACCGGCGCCTGCTCGAAAACTAATTCGTTTCGAACAAGTCAGATGACGTACTTAAAGATGGTTAAAGTATATCAGAAGGAAAAGGCCAGGTGGCTGAGAACAGGGACTGGAACGTGGTACAGTATGGTCTCGGCCGAGAGAGGCGGGACCAGTAAAAGGCAGGCCAAACTTTTCCAGATCTTCATCGATGTCGGACAGGGGACCAACCTGTGCAAAACAGATTCCGCCTGAGTGTGGCACATGGGACACAACTTAGTTGCACAAGAGTTCCAGAGGTATGCACGCTCCCTCACCGGAAGGATGTTATGCACGACGTGCCAGTTAAAAGCCTGGAGATTGCTCCCAACATGGTGCAGCGCGACGCGGTCCCAAATAACGTTCTACGGTAGAGCAGGATGGTGGCGCTCGATCCTGTGGGTACATTCAGTAAACGTGTCATCAACTGAGATGTGAAATTATCAAAAATAGGAGAAAGAGTTGGAATGTCCCTCAACTGATGTACAACGTTAAAATCAGGGGCTCAATTCCACTCAGTGAACTCAGCAGATAGCCCGATATGGCTTTGCTATAAGAAAACACACACACAAACTTACGAACTGTGTAAGGTACAGAAATAATGGTAACTGGAGGGACCGTAAGGTTTAATATCCAACACTGTCAAGGACTTGGAAGCGATGTGAAAATTACAGATTTACGGCTAGTAAAAACTATGCCCACATTTTTTGCTTTACCCGTTCATATAAAATTAGACTTGAAATACTTACTTGGAGGACTGCAACAAGGCGTTAGTGACCATGTACTCCCTCTCTAGGTGAGTATCGTCATGAGGACTGATGCAGAAGATCAGTGATTCAGAGCAAACGGAAAAGAAGCGCAGTCGCTTTGATGAATTTCCTATAAAAACAGTTACTTATTCTATTCTGCCATTTATTTTCCTTTGGAAAGCTGTTTATATTTCTTTCCAATAAAATCCCTCATACGTTTCGTGGATTTTTATTTCTCGTGATTCTGAGGCTACGACTAATTTTATTTTATAGATTTTTAAATCTATTAAAAAAAACAATACATTAGAATACAGTCGTAACTATTACTATAACCTGAACTGTTCTATGGTGAAGAATATTTATGAATTTATTCAGGAATTTTAAAACATAAACAACTTAACAAACCATTTTTAAAATAAACACATGAAATGCTTTTAACAATTCTTTTGACATCTCATCAAATTACAGTTCTGGTTGTTTAGTTGACTTGTTTCAACACCCAGTGAATAATTGTACAAATTATATTATGCTCAGGGGCTAAATTTTTTGCTGTTACTAATTTTGAAATGATAGAATGAAGAGGAAAAAGAAAACAATCCAACAACACCCGATGGGCCACTTTAACTCAATAATGGTGTTTGGCAGTCACTTATGTAATGCACCAACTCTGTAGAAATACGTGGTACAATTGGTTCCCATTAAATTCGCTGAAAGTGAAATAGAATTATGGACAGTCAGTGGGGCTCAAACCATGGGACCTCGGATCTATGGTCCAGTATAAAGTATATATGTTTAACTTATTAACATGATTCCTTTTTCTCTATGAGTACATGCTAAATAAATATTGGAAACATCACAGTAAACTATATTTCTTAACATATAAGTCAATAAAACAGTTTTAATGTGCTGTTAAACACAAATTAATGTAGTTTTTACTCCTCTATTTTCATTCTGTTATTGTTTCTCGAAGCTCAATCTCTTCAACTGGACCTTCTGTATGATATTTGGCCAGTCTTTAAAAAAGATTTGAATATGAAATTCACATTTATTAAAAAACAAAACAGAAATGACAAGATACTATAATATCTTTCAAGAACATTTTCAAAAATATTCCCTGGTTATAATTGAAACACAAGATAAATGTCGCGCTAGCACTTAAATAGAAAGTTTGAAACTCCATCTTTAACTGAATAATAATTACCCGAGACTTCTTTAAAACAACCAGCGTCTTTCTATGAGTGAATAATACAGTCACAACTTCTTTATGATACTTTTCACCCTCATATGTACAATGATTAAAAACCTTCTTCAAAACGCAACAGATTTATTTTTCATTATTTAAGTAAACTCACACCTTTGTTAAATATAGCGTGCACTAAATATCTGTGGAGTTTAGGACCCTTCATGATTCACAGACACCTCAATGTATCAATTAAGCTTCACTATTATATTTAATTATTTTATATTTAACCATAAGTATGATCAGTACACATACACATACAAAAACAAACACTTTTGGATATCAAACCATGGTATTGATATCTGTGCACAAGAGGTATGTTTAGTTTCAATAACTTTTGAGTGAAAATATAAACACAGTTTCAAACTTGATGTACACATGATCTTGGGAGAGAGGGTGGAGAGAAGAAACACTGAAACTAGATTCGGTTTGTATGTCCCTCAAAACTCTATGTATCTAAAACCAGATTTGGACCTTTATAAGCCTTCAGATTTACAGCTGAGCACTAGAATGTTAAATGTATTAGTTGCGGTTTCAACACAGAATACACAGGATATCTTGTCGAAATTAAAATTTTTGAAACCTTTTCTTTTTTCTGGTAAAATATTTTTCCAACGTTGATTATAAAGTTTCTTGATTCCGACAACTGGTAACAGGTTTGTTTTTTGTTTTTTTTTTGCGTTTTTATCTTCAACCAATCAAGAAAGAATGCCAAATAACGTGACAGAAGCATTCTTCTTACCAGAACGTGGCTGATAGAAGTAGTAAAACATTTTCTGTAAACATTTTATACGAGTACGCTGGAAGATTTGTTAAACTAAAGCGTCAAAAACTCTCTTAATAATGAAACAAATCTAACAAACAGTTCAACTTTATTTGTTGAAGTACACAAATTAAAAGGTAAACATTATAACTGTGTGTTTAAAGTGAAACCTTCTGAAATTAGTTATTGATTAACAAATACCACAGCAACCAATTATTCAATGGGTAAGTTCTTATTTTAATAATTACAACGTTTCGACTCACAGTATCGACGGTATTAGTCGAAATGATGTAATTATATTTTGTTTGTTTGTTTTTAATTTCCACAAAGCTACTCAAGGGCTATCTGTGCTAGCCGTCCCTAATTTAGCAGTGTAAGACAAGAGGGAAGGCAGCTAGCCATCACCACCCATCGCCAACTCTTGGGCTACTCTTGTACCAACGAATAGTGGGATTGACCGTCACATTATAACGCCCCCACGGCTGGGAAGGCGAGCATGTTTGGCGCGACTCGGGCGCGAACCCGCGACCCTCAGATTACGAAGAGCACACCTTAACACGCTTGGCCATGCCGGGCTTGTTGTATAAGTAATGCTTCTTTAATTTTGCGTTTGTTTATGTTTGTTTCTTTATTTAGTATTTCGGTGTTTTCTATGGTTATGCTGTGCTTACTTGATTTTCAGTGTTCGAAAACGTGTGAAGGTGACTTTTTATGTTCTTTGAATCTGGTTTCCATTTTTCTACTTGTTGTTGTTGTTATTTTGAATTAAGCACAAAGCTACAAATAGGGCTATCTGTGCCCTGCCCACCATAAGTATCGAAACCCTGTTTTTAACGTTGTAGGTCCGCAGACACACCGCTGAGCCACTGGGGGCCTTCTACTTGTTTCTCCAATATAGACGTCGTGGCAGTTATCACATTGTATTTTATAAATAATGTTGGTGTGGTGTTTGTCAGTGTAGTTTTTACATAGTATAGACCTCAGTAATGTGAAACCTTTCACATTAGTAAACAATCAACATTAGACTGACGTGAATACAAAACCTTCTAGATGCTTTAAACATGTTAAAGAAAGACAGATAACACAAAATAACATTAAGTCTTTTTCCATAATACGATTCTTTAGAGACAGATAAAAGATGCGAGACTCCAAGACGTATAGTTAACTCTGTGCTGGTCATCGCTGTTATCAAGATAAAGTGATTAGATAATTTAATAACAAAGAGAAAGAACTGTAAACATGTTTATTTAGTTATAAACCGACAGATTTAACTGTTTTATCTCATGATGTAGAGAAGATGAATATGTTGTGTCTTTGTGTCAACCGAGAGGAATCAATCCACTGATTTTAGAGATGTACATCTCAAGATGCAACACTGTTTTATCGGAAGGCATCACGAATATTAATACTAGAACTACAAAAGCTTCAAAAACAGACATTTTTTTTATACAGACCCAACTAAAATAGTACTCCATCCTAGCCCACAGTTATGATTACATTTTTAAACTAGCATGTGAAATACACCCTTAATATATAAACTTTTGTTAATGTGTGAACTACTGGCTAGTGAATCACCGTGTTGGTCCTGATGTTTTTACTATTTTATTGTCAAACAGGATTAGTAGTTCACCAATATGGAGATATAACTTTTGTAAGTGTTGAGTCATTTTAACAAATTAATTACACACATATCATCAACACATTATATTATATCAGAAGCTGTAAGTATATTTAGCAGTCTCTGTAGATGGTGTTTCCTTCAGGCAAAATGTAGATATTTGGATCGAATCACACATTAAAAACTTTTCCAGTATATGGTCTATAAATTAAAAATGTACATGTAGCGTAACTTTTGAATACAAGAGTTGTGTAGATAAGCAATTAGATCTAAATTCCAGGTCAATCGCCCCGGCATAGCCAGAAGGTTAGGGTACTTGACTTGAAATCTGAAGAAACTAGGTTCAAATCCCTTTTAGTCATGAAGTGTGGGATTGACCGTCACTTGGCTAAAAAGGCAAGCATGTTTGGTGGGGCAGGGATTCGAACCCGTCACCTTCAAATTGGGAGTCAAGCGACTATTCATCTGGCCATACAGGACTAATATAGTGTTAATGAAGGTATACCAATAATATAGTGTCAGTGAAAGTTGTTGAAAATGTTGATGTATGTTGCCTTGTTTGTCAATTCAACTGAGTTTAAGGAGTATTTCAATCTTGAAAAGTCGGACGAGTGCGCAATTTACCATTCGAGACAAGCACGAAATGTTTACTTCTGGGCAAAGGAGAATCTTCATTATTATGAAAACATTGAATACATTCTACGTATCATGACGTGGGCAACACTTTAGTGTTATTGTTGCACCAAAGTATTTAACTTTCCACCTAATTTCATTGACTTGTAACTTTTAAAACTTAAACAATTCACAAAAGAGAAAAATGCAAAATACCCAAACAAGGAGAAAATTGAACTTCAATCAACTCTTATTCTTTGGTTGTAAGTACTGGTTACCTACACTTACCATGTCAGAATTTTTCTGATGAATACCAAGGAACCAGATGTAAACCTCTGGTCCGTACTTTTTCCTTTTTATTAATTCTGGAACCAACCAATGCCAAGTGTCAACCAGGCAATAAAGTTATTGTGCAAAAGAAAAAGAAAACAGAAATAACTACTAGTAATCCTTACAAAATTAACTCTAATTTAGATGCCAATGCTGTAATCTGATTACCAACATTTATAAAAGATTACACTGGATTGTATTTGGTTTAAGAGACTGAAAACTTAATATTTATTGTATTACACACTAAACAATGTTTACAGTTTTGTAAATAATGCTACATTTGAGAGTACTGTATAAGCTGCAAATAATTTAACAAACTCAACCTTTCTTGAATAAAATAATTTCAACAACCATGTATATAAAACACGTACATATAACAAAGTTGAAACAACCATAATAAAAACTAAAAAGTGCTGGTTGGAGATAACATACTGGTAGAAGCTTAGAACAGAAATATATAAAGTTATTTCAAAGTTGTTTATATATGAAATGAAATAAAAAAGTCATTATGTTAGAACCAAATGTGGCTGCAACCTCCCACACTAAAACTGTCACATATTACTTACAACTACAATTTAAACAAAGCAAATTTGTGAGAGTGACATGCAAAATATTCTTAAACTTGTAAAATTGCTTGAAATTGACCATTTAATTAAATAAAGACAATATGTTAGCATACACTTTATAACAGGTAAGATTAAAAATATAAGAATTAACTAAAATGTAACATTAACAACATAAACCCAGAATTCATCACCAACAATATAGCTATCCAAATATTTGACGATGGTTTGGACATTTATTTTTGTCTACAAATAAAAGTTCTGTGATGATAAGCTCTTTTCTTGGATGCTGGTTTTCATTGATCTCTTTAATTGCAACTTAAAACCCAGTAGCAGTTACTATGGCTGTGTAGATCATTCCTGAACCACTGAAAAAATAAAAGTATCATTAGAATTTGTAATGTGCTACAACGTGAACATATTACCACATGCTACTTATACAATTGTTGTACAATTTAAGTAATAGATTAACACACGTTTCTAGTCTTATATTTTTGTAAGGTGATAAAATTGTATACTTTACTTGTAAGTTTATGAAACAACAGTTAGAAAATTGTGCACAATTACTTTTAATTATATGAATTCTACTCTAAAATACTGATAAAAAATAAATGGTGCATTATATTCACACAATTAAGCACCATCCCTCCAAGTTATATTAATAACCTATTGGAAGTGTGTGTAACTGTTACATTCATGATGTCCTCATAATATGATGTCAGTTTTGAATATGTAATGCAACAGTTCTGCTTAGATTATATGCAGAAATTAATCTATTTTAGTAAATGTATGGTTTTAATCCTTACAATAGTAATAACACTATGGATTATTTTGATCTATAAATCTTGTAACCATTACTATGATCACACTTTGAAAGTTCCTTGGAAATAATGTATTTCTACACTGTTATTTTACTCTTCATAATTTGTCATATCTCCTCTTTAAATCAAAATGTACAATTATTTAGTTACACATTTTTGACACTTTCTGAGTTATGGAACTATTTTTGCTGGGACTAAAATAATTACAACTGAACATAAACCCTTATTGGTGTAAGCTGTTTCTGGGTGAATCAAATTACCAGCTTGTAACACTACATTTTTTTTCCTTTGCAAGTCATAAATGTGTTTGATGTTTTAATTATTCAAAATTACTAAATTTTATAATTTGAATCATATTTTCAATACTTCAGGAATACCATTCTGCAGACTGATTAACCTGCATATTTATTTATAATCTATCACATATTCCACAAAATTGTTGTGATATTTATAATTTTCTGTACTAAAAATTAACTTCCAATAAGTATTTATCTCCTTTTACACAGGCCTGGAATAACCAGACAGTTAAGACCCTCAACTCATTATTTGATGGTTGCTAGTTTCAATCCCCATCACACCAAACATGCTCACCCTTTCAACTGTAGGGGTCTTCTAATGTTACAGTCAATCCTAATATTCATTGGTAGAGAAGTAGTCCAAGAGTTGGCAGTGAGTGGTGATGACTAGCTGTCTTCTCTCTAGTCTTACACTGCTAAATTAAGGATGGCTTGTGGAGATAGACCTCATGTAGCTTTCACGAAATTATAAAACAAACAAACAATCCTTTTACATCAATAGATATTCTTATTCAATGCTGCCATCTATTTGTAAAACTTCTTTTCAAGCATATCATGAGTTTCTGCCTCCTCTTGATTGCAAATTATTCATTAAAATTATCATGTAACAAAACTCCATCAGTAATAAAGTAAGGTATTCTCATTTTGCTTATGACTTCATCTGTTCAATTCTACCAGATATCACTGAGTTCTCTTAGAATTTGAAAGCATCAGGTTTTAATGAAGAGGTGAGATGGGAAGTGTGAAATTTGGTAAGAACCTTCCAGAAATACATTTATAGTTTAGGTGAATTACCACTTCCAATACAGTGCATTATGTCATATCGACAGATAGCGAGAATCTTACATTAAACAGGTGGAAGAAACAGTTTGAGGAAAGGAAAGAAGCATCTTCCAAAGCCATCCAGAGAACACACCTGAAGATAAGAAAGTCAAATTTGGAAAACTGATGTGGGAGACTGAGCCAGGTATACATTTCACCCACATAAGAATGATGTGGTACTTATGGGAAAACTGGAATGTAATAAGGGCTATCAATCTTCATTAGAAGAAAAGTGAGGGCATAAAACACAATGGAGAATCTGAAGGAACAACAACACTTGAAACAATGCAATGGATGACCACAAAGACCTATTTTCAAATGCAAACCATGATGATTCACTCAGTGCAAGACATGGTAGGGATGAAGAGTATTCTATTCTACCTTAACCATATATGTTTTGGTTTAGAATAATGGCTACTTTGATAACACTTTTACAGTTGACTAGATGCCCCCATTGGTTCTATCAAGGCTATATAAAATAAACTTTAAACAGATTTATCAGAGATCCATAGTATGAAAAATCAACTCTGGAAGTACTGATGTGATTAATTATTGTAGTTTACAAAAACAGAGGTATTCGTGTAATCCACACCCTGCATACTGACAGACTTGATGATTTATTGAGATGGAAGATTTCTGTGAGAAAATATTACATGATAAAGAATATGGAGTTTACTTGACACAAGTTATAACTTTTTGATAATATATTATTATTTCACATGTTTACCACTTTGAAAAATAAAATTGACAAGAGGAATGAAAATTAAAACAGACTCAAAAAGAAAAATTATTATTAAAATATGCACTGCAAACTCAACATATACCGAAATAAAAATGCAGCACTTTAGAGATCTCAATTCTTTCAAAACAGAAACTAATTATATTATTTATGTTCTCCTTTTAGCTGGCCAATCAACTTAGATGGCAATAATCCAGAACATATTACTTTTGTGTCATTATTATACAAATTCACACTCAAGTTGATACCGGGTGAACTATCCCATGAAGCAGTAGTTACCATCTGTGACAACTCATGTTAGGTACAGCAACACCTAGAGGTCAACTAGCACATACCCTAGTAAGAAGTTCTGAGCTGGAATCATAAAAATAACTCAGAATTTTATGTTTCATATTTATCAAGCTGAGGTACCTTTCCGTTATTTGTGCATGAATTTAAACAAAATCTGGAGGTGGAAGATATGTTAAATGAGAAAAATTCTGATTTTCATACAATTCATTTATAACATTCATTTACTACATTGTATAATGGTCATTACAACCCTGTAGAAAGAGGTAGTATGAATTGTAATGTCTGTAGGGGTGTGCATTCTGTTACTTGCTTTCAACACCCAGCACATCACATCTTTTTTACAGAGTTTTAAACCATTATTTAATAGAAAACCAATGGCCACAAAAGTGTCTTACAGACAGGTCAAAGTAAGAAATTATTATAACTCAAACAACAGCTTTTCATACCAGCCTTATGGTGGCTGTTGAAACAGAAACTTCATCTCAGTTTATGCATTATTGTAACAAAGGCAGTCATCTTTGTTCATTTAATTCCTCAAAAGAGAGCCCAGCACAGTCTTCGAGATGTATATATTAAATGTTTGTGTGCTCTGTGCATCTATGAATATAATTGATGTTAACTTAAAGTGTTCAATAACAGCAATAATGGGGTGGAGGAGTTAGGAACCCTCCATTAGCATGGCCACTTCCAAATTATCTTCACCACATTTACCCTCATTAAGAAGGATAGTCATCTATTGAAAGCACTACTGTTTTTGGTCCTTTGAAAACATTATACACAGTTTGGTTAAGACTGGTCCAGTGAACCTGGATTAGTTAGATAATGGAACAAGAGACAGACACAAAATTTTGTGTTTTTTATATATACACAACAAAGCAATGAGGTATATGGTATCTGTACACCACCTAATTCTACCTTCAACAAATCAAGACAAGATTTAGAAAGTTAATTTCTTTCTTTCTTGGACAACATGTGAAGAGAGAAAAGAGTATTGTTTTTCACCTGCTCTAGATCTCTCAGACCTATGGTGTCCAACATGGTCATCACTTGCCACATGCCAAAACAGCTATTGACCTGTGGTGAAATGGTGCTTTACTTCTACCACCTATTTTTTGTGTAATTAATTTTATTAATAAATAATTGAAAACATTACTATGTATTTTTACCCATCTTTAAAAACAAAGTTAATTTTTTGCCTCAAAGAGAAAATGTTTACACATTTTAAACAGTTTGGGTGACTATGAAATACAGTTGGACACTGGTGCATTAGACCTAAAAGCACACCCACTCCTACAGCTTTTTGAAGAACCACAATTATTCCAATGTTCTGATTTTATTCCAGTTAAAAACTCACTTTTCAATAGTGTATATAATAATTTAAATTTGTGTGTTGGACTTAGGATTCTTTAACAGTGGATGTTTGCCACTTTTTGGAGATAAATTCAAAAATAAATGAACAGCATGCATTCCACTTATTTTAAAATATGTTCAAAACAAGTGAAACATGACAAATTCTTCACACTACATGTATCACAACTGGATCTAAATACTGCATGGTTCTCTTCTTGACAAAAATCCATTTTGGCCAAATTCAATTGGTTAAAATGCAGTTGACAAGTCAAACTATTTTTCTCTATTTTAAATAATTCATTTCACATTCTCTAACTTCTCTCTGACTGAAACTCTTTTTTTCCTAGGCTTTATTTCTGGCTCACTTCCTACTCTGTAGCCTCTTATATGGTTGTTGACACTTTATATTTCTTACATTGAGGTATTCTAGAAATCTCTGTAGCCTTAATATCAATTACACAACTTACAATAACCATCTGCTTTCAACTTTCTTATTGTGAAACAAAACACTCATGAAATATTAACTCACAAAATTAACACTACTTACATTAAACAGTGTATTTTATCTTACAACCCTGAACTTGTATATTTTAGTCACTACACTACTTGCCATTGGTTGAAAACACTTAAATAAATATTGTTGTAATGTAGTTTATGAAGAGGAGGAAAAGAGAAATTGGACTAGTTTAAACAATTCTTGAATTTGAAAAGATAACTTAATTTTAGTGAAAATACTTGATCAAAAACTTTAAATTTTTTTTGTATACAAAAAACTTGTAATATCTACAGAAAGCTAGTCAGATTTTGTGAAGATACACATCATTTTAAAAGTTACAGTGTGGAAACTGATGATTGTGAACAAAGTCACACACAACGAGTCTGTCATGAAAAATTTCATTTCTTTTGTTCCTATCCTCCTCTTACATGACATTTTAAGAAAAGAAATTTAGTTCCTCTATCCAAGAAGTATTTATTACACTGGTTATTGAACCTTACCCTTCCAAGAAGCCAACAGTTGTTAACTACTATTCACAGCAGTGGATATACTAATTAGACTCCTTACTGAAAACCTGTATGCATTTGTTCAATGTACTTTGTTTCACTGTTACTTTGTGTTGTATCTTACCACTTGTACTTGAATGAAAAGAAAAAGAAAGAGTAAAATATTTGGTGTAGACCGAAGACAGTTTTGAGACGGCGGAGTTGTTTTATAGTACCTATAAAAAACAAAACAACAACATTCCATACCACTTTAAGCTTTGATGTTATGCTTATAATGCTAACAAACATGCTCTTTTTCCCCATCATGAAACACTGTCCATAATTAGACCTTGCCTGCTGTGAGCTTGGAAATACAAATGTCAGCTTTAAAAATAATTAATGTAGGGGTCAGGGGATATTATCACATTTGTAGATTTGCATTCAAAATTTTACTGAACCATTATTTTATGAATATATGTGGTAGCATGTAATTCAAATGCAACAGTACACAATAATTAATTATTTAAAAATAAATTTTAAAACAAATTCCTAAATATCAAATTTTGTCATGTACTATACTACATGCTTCTTTATTTAAATTATATATCTGATGTCCAAAGGCAAAGTTTATACTTTTTCACAAATAAAAATTTAAATTAACAAATTTTGACAAGCTTGAATATAAAATAAAAAAACCTCCTTTCTTATCTATTTTCTGAAATATTACTATGTTTAGAAAATCAAAAAAGTTAATTCTGTCCATTTCTTTGGTTTTTGGAAATGATTGTTTACACATTCTTACTTTGCTCTATGAAATGTTTATAACCAATTGAAAGCTCAGAATTTTTACCTACATGGTATTTTGGGTTTTAAAAGTGTCTTCATGGGTAGATCCATTTTTTTGTTGTTGTAGACTCACAAGAAAAGGTGAGATGATGTTTAAAAATATTTTTAGACAGAAATACATTTTAATTAATAAGAATTATTAATTACACTAGAAATCTGTGGTACTTAAATATAACCTATGATGTTCTTTATATCAATATGTGTACACAAAACAAGAAAATATTCTAGATACTTCAGTTGTAATCATACATATCATTCTCAGCAGTTTTCAGTTCATTTCTGTGTGCTTGTTCATCATAATGATTTCAAGATTAATAAAAAGAATCCAGTTTGTGATTAACATTGTAACTGTGTCTGTTGAGGTTTATAAAAATAGTGATTTTCACTGTTTTGGTTACTGATGAAGTCATGATCAGAAAATTATTTTTGGGAGCAGTTTGGTCGTACATAAGTAGTTTAATATTTCACTGCATGTAGTAGGTCTGCAGCAGCCATTCCAGATGTGTGATAAATTTTAATTGTGTTTTTCATAAATTGGTTTTGATTCATAGTTTTAACACAAAACCTTTTTTTAATCTTTCTGCTTATTTTATTTAGTATGTTACATTTTCTGTTGTTACATACTTTTTTAAATGCAGTTAAAGTATCTATGTAAACCAGATGCAAGTCTTATATGAATACTTATCTTTTATTCTAGGCAAACGTTATAAGCTGTATCTATTGTGCTGTAACACTTGTAGTTGTATTTTTATTGTCATGTCATTCTGAAGAGAGGCTATTTTAAATCATTACAACAATTAGTACTTCCTTACTTTGAAATCGACTGTAGTACAGTGCACTAGGTTCAGAGATAGAATTAACAGTGTGTAATATGAATTAAAGTTATTGATTTCATCTCTATCTACACATCTTGTTCAATTCTCCATGAGCTTGTTGTAGTCCTAAGAAACCTATAAGACAGTAGTTGGATGGAGACTTAGTTTTAATGTTTGAGTAATGATTATTTTGGTGATTGAACAATGATATTAGGTGGGATTTCTTATTGTTCGTGTTTGAAACAATTCTGTGCAAAACATTTAGGGATTTGTATTTTGCAGCTACTTATAACTGTGTGACAGGCATTACTCTACTTGAATACCACACATTAAGGTTAATCTGAGGCTTAGTTTAATAAACTGAGTGCTAGCTCAGCTAGTGTGCTTTCTAAAGAGAATATACCATGGTTACTTGAAAATTTAATTTCAATGATTAGCCAAATGTCTCGTCATCTGATTAGTGACATGCATAAATGGATTAAGGAGATTCCAACTGTCCCTATATCTACTATCTAGCAAAACCACAGCCAAGTGAACTGACTTGGAGAAATCAGCATAACCAGTCAAAAGTTCACAGTTCCTCCTGCACAATTTCTCAGGCTTTGCAAAGTGTATTCACAAGTAAACTTGTCTTTTTGTTGTTGTTGTTATAGGTTATGAAGAAAGGGTGATGTTTAAAAGCTTTTGTTTTTAGACCAGATACAGTTTACTTAATAAAACTGATTAATTACAATGAAATTTTATAGTATAGATAAAATAACTTATGATTTTGTATTATTTAAAAATGGTTACATAAAAAAAACATAATTTACATACTCCTTTCGGAAGTTTGAAACTGAGGTGGTAAAAATACACATTCTGACACCACATGTCTTCTGAATGGTATAATATCATAACATTCATTTCAATTACTATGAATCCATGATGAAAGCTGGATAAGGAAAATTTACTTACTGCAAAATTTTTCATTAAACATTTTCTTCAAAACACTAATTTTAAATCAGGTGGTTAAGGCACTCAACTCGTAACCCGTGGGTTAAGGGATTGAATCCTCGTCACAACAAACATGCTGGCCCTTTGAACTGTGGGGGTGTTAAATGTGATGGTCAATTCCACCATTCACTGGTAAAAGAGAAGCCCAAGAGTTGGTGGTGGGTGGTGATGACTAACTGCCTTCCCTCAAGTCTCACATTGCAAAATTAGGGAAGTTTAGCACAGATAGCCCTCGTTAAGCTTTGCTGGAAATTCGAAACAAATGAGTTTGGTTTTAAATTGGAAATTATAATTCAAATTTTAGTGTTATATATAAGTAAAATTTTTAATTTATAAGTAAATATTGAAAAAAAATATTCTAATTATCAGTTTTTATGCATTTTATGATGTGCTCAAATTGGAGTTTGTGATGTCCAAATACCAAGACATTAGTTTCTTATGAGTTAGGAGCTCAAATTACTGATATTGAGAAGTTATAATACGGAAAATTGAATCTCCCATCTTTTCTGCTTGCTGCATTTACTGAATTAGTCTCAGTGCTCCTACCTACCTCTTTCCATTTTTGGAAGAACTTGCTCATGTACATTTACTTTTGAATATGACTAAAACAGAGTTGAGTTACCAAGTTTTATAAATTATAGTGCAATTCTAAGGTACTGATATAGTAATTTATGACTTGTTGTTATTTTAAAATGTATACATGCTAAATCTAAAATATTATTTTGTTTCACATCTTTCTGTAAAATTTTATGAGACTTGATATTCAGTTCTGAGTCAAGCCCCAAATGAGTAAAAAAATTCAAAACTAGAAATTTTATTGTTTACTCTACTTCTTTATTTACTGTTCTGTATTTTAAGATAAAATAAATTTAAGAACTTTTTATAACTTATAACTCAGTTGTGGCTCTTTTACAAAATACTAATTTACACAAATACAGCCAATACAGGTCACTTTGTACAGACTGTAAACTATGACTGTAAACATTTACTATAAGTTCATGGTTGAGTAATTACTGTAACGTTGCTCATCAGACTGCTATAATTTTATATTTCACTACTTTGATATGATGATCTCTTTATCACATCAACAAAGTTACACAAAAGTTACATCATCATGAAACAGGCATGCTGTAACTAATTAAGACTTGAGATACTTCCTCAAGTTATGTTTTATATTTTATACTTGTGAAGAATATCCAAGTTTTAACTACAGAAAATACTTCATAACATTAATCATTAAGTTTACCATAGATAGTAACAAAAACGACTGGTCCACTGCCTATAACTTTTATTTATAAAGACACGTTCTAGCAAATATTCAAAAGTAAAAATTAAAGATCAAAATAAAATGGCTTGTTTCAAATGAAAAGTCAATGTAAGTATTAGCATGATAAAGAGTAATATTATAATCTGGAATCATACCATTGATGAATGCAAGCAACTTAAAATAAATCTGTCAAGTGTAAAACAATTTCTAAAACATGGATCAATAGTTTGTCATGTTTTATTTTCATTTTCAGTGTTAATACAGAATTTAGTAAGTTTTGAAGATTGACTGATACAGAGGCCACCAAAATTATCAGTTTGTAGACACAAGGATGTTAATCCCATTTGTTTGTTACAAAAGAAATTATCTAAGCTGAAATATAGATAGAAACAAGTTTCTTCCAGCAAACTGTTTTAAACTGATCACTTTCTTGGCAAGAGAAACAGACACTTCATAATTATGTTACTGAAGACCCAATCCAGGAACTTCAAACTAATTTTTTCTTGTAAATTACAACTAGTTATATTGTGATTTCACTTTCCTTACACTTCTATGAATAATAGATTCTCATTTAACATTTAGACGTGTAGACATAACAAAGAATTAAAACTCTGGACCAGCACTTCCTGAAGTCTTGTTATCCACATCTCCTCTTTAATAAATTTGGTTTCTTCCACACACACCCTTTATCAAATGAAGAGATACAATACACACAGATTAAAATGTTATACATGTTGTTGCAATTACTTACAACCTCATTAATAAAAAAATATATCAAAATGCTTAATTTTGCATTATCACACAATCAACTACATCCTAACTGCTACTGTCCCCTCCACCTACACTTTTGGAAATGTTTATCAAAACCATATTAATTGTTCCCCTGTAAATAATACATACCCTAACTGCTTCATTTATAATATAAGGAACACAAGCTATTGTAAATCACTTCAGCTTCTTGTGGCCTTTCTAAGCAAATCCTTATGGCAGAAGAATAAAACTTTTACTGGTACACATGAGAGCAAACCATCACTGGCCCAGTGGTTGCAGCTGTGAACAAGCTACTTTAAGTCACTCCAGCTTCTTGTAGCCTTTGTATGCAAATTCTAATGGCAGAAGAACAAAATTTTTATTGGTATGCATGACAGCAAATAATGTAATGGAGACACAGAGCAAATCATTCTTTCTATTTCTTCTGCTACTGCTTTGGTGTGTGTGAAGTGTATGTGTTTTCTTAAAGCAAAGCCACATTGGGCTATCTGTTGTATCAACTGAGATGAATCAAACCCTTGATTTTAGTGTTGTAAAGATGAAGGCTTACTGCTGTCCGAACTTGGGGCACTGCCTCAGTTAATGGATGCTTTACCATCAAAACTAATAAATATGCCTCTGAAACAACATCATGTGATGTGTTTTTCCAGAAATGTCGAAAACTTTACATTTTTTGTTATTTTAATGTCACATATGTAAATTTTATACATACAACAGATTATAAAAAGCACTAATATATTTTAATATTACCTGAACTGTGGTATGTGAATAATGGATGCATCATAGTAAACTTATATCTCTCTAGAGTAATCACTCTTAATCAGATAAGTACTTGTACGATGGTCGACTCCTGTCATACGAGCTTGATACACTATTTCTCACAGAACACGGTAAACCTGCACAACAATGTACATAGTTCAGTTCAGCTAGACAGACCATCATTTCTCGTCAGAACTTATAAGTTGATGTTTACGTTTTATGGACTGGCGACCAGAGTAACAAACGTGTTGTAATTGTAAGACATGTACTGTTGACTATCATAACAATTAGGAGATCCTGTCGATAACAGTTCACTTCCAGGTTACGTCAACAACGTCTGGCTTAGTTTATCACAGTATTGAGATGTGAACACCAACACAGAGTTAATCAACTGAAAAGTTTATCGATATTCAGGAACTCACATTCCTCAGACTGATCTTTATTCGATTCGATCGTTGTACCTGGTATTAACACACAATCTTTTTAACAAACGGATATCACACTTACCTCCCCACTACCGCCATGCTTGTTTTCACATTTTTCTTTCTTGACTTAAGCGCCACGTAGTGACTGACCGATTTATTGTTTAGGTTTCTATTATTTAACATAAATAGTGAATTTGCGAACAACAAAATCACAACTAATTGTACAAAGAATCTATTGTTGTTGTTTTTTTTCAAATTCGTACAAAGCTACTCGAGGGCTGTGTGTGCTAGCTGTCCCTAATTTAGTTGTGTAAGACTAAAGGGAGGGCAATTAGTCATCACCACCCACCGCAAACTCTTGGGCTACTCTTTTACCAACGAACAATGGGATTGACCGAAACATTATGACGTACTCACGGCTGAAAGGGCGAGCATGTTTGGCGCGATGAGGATGCAAACCCGCGACCCTCAGATTACGAGTCGCACGCCTTAACACGCTAGGCCAGGCCGGGCCCATGCAAAGTATCCACTAAATATATCTTGAAATTCGTTATTGTTAATTTTTCTTCAATTAATCAATGTAAAATGACTGCATTTGAGACTACAAGTGACATTTATTGCATGATAAATGCAGAAATAACAGTTTAGCATGATATCTAGCAACAATCAAAGCTTCAATAATAATTTTATACAGTTGTTTTTGTTGTTGTTGTTTTGAATTAAGCACAAAGCTACACAATGGGCTATCTGTGCTCTGCCCACCACGGGTATCGAAACCAGGATTTTAGCGTGTGAGTCCCAGACATATCGCTGAGCCACTGGGGGGCATTTTACACAGAAAACGTACATAATAGATCACATTGTTGTTGTATTAATATCTCCAAAAATAATAAAGTTTAAAATTTTTCTTTATGTGCTAAGGGTTTTTATCAGTAAAGATGTTTTCTGACTGATTTTATTTAAAAACAAGTGATTTAAATCAGCAATATCACTCAATTTCATTTCCCTTTTTTAAAAAACAAACAGACCTACTGAAACATAGTTTGGTAAACTAATCTTATATATACAGCTGACACACCAAAAAAAATTACCAAAACTTTTCTAATGGCCAGCTGTACATATATGTAGCTCTATGGCTACCATCCTAATGTCAACTATCTCTCCACTTCCACTAAAAACAAAGCTTGAAAGACTAGATCTCCATGTAAATATAGAAGTAAACACTCCCATTAATCTTCAGTTGGAACAATCTATAAATTGAGCCAGATATGAAATCCACAGTTATTACACCATATTTCCAGCGATAGACATATGAGAGACTAAACCTCACAAGATATCAATGGTTATGAAAGAAAATAGTGCCATTATTCTCAGCTTTCAATCAGTTTCAAAACGTTCAAGTTTCTACATTCTAAACTACACAATAAACTTACATCAAAGGTGTTTGATATGTTAATAAATACAATATAAACCTTAATATATTTTTCCGAAGAAAATCAGACTGGAGGCCAAGTGTACAGCATAATAAATTAGAAAATGGCCCAAAGAAGACTGACCGAACAGTTCAGAATGAAAACAAAACTGATTATGCAGATGAAAAACTATTCCATGAATAAAGATAAATAATATTTTCATTTTCTCAACTTCTTATACCACATTACATGAAAATATTTATTTTTATGGGAAAAATAAGAATTTTGTTAAAGAAACAATTATTCAGTTACAACTGTTTTCAGTTTAGTATCATACTTTGAGAAACATTAAAACAAAAATTATTTATTTTGTACAGTGTAAAGTACTTTATCACTACTCGTGTCAAGAATAAGTTTGCTTCCCAAATCTGGCCCAGCATAGCCAAGCGTGCTAAGACTGATCTTTATTCGATTCGATCGTTCTACCTGGTATTAACACACTTGTGATCTGAAGGTCGCGAGTTCCCATCCCCGTCGCGCTAAACATGCTCGCCCTTTCAGCTTTGGGGGCGTTATATGTGACGGTCAATCCTACTATTCGTTGATAAAAGAGTAGTCCAAAAGTTGGCGTTGTATGGTGATGGTCTTACACTGCTAAATTAGGGACGGCTTGCACAAATAGTTTTCGTGTAGCTTTGTGCGAAATTAAAAAGGTGGTTACTATAAAACTTTAGTAGCGTCATCTGCTGTTTTAAAATACAAACAACAAAATATATTATTTATTATAAAAAAGAACAATAGAAGTTTAAATGAATTACATTTCATACGTTTCTGAAGGTTGAAGACTTGAAAAATAGCAACTGCTAGCGCAGATATTCTTCGAGTAGCTTTTCGCGATATTGAAAAAATTTCTTCTACTGGTTATATTTTAGTGATATTCCATTCGTGTATATTTCACAAAAGTAACTTGAAAGAAAGGGTTTTTGCTTGAAAAATTTGGTGGAAATAAAGATTCCTAGATTTTATTTTCATTATATCTATTTTTTTTTTTTTTGTATTTGAAAATTAATTTAGATCGGAGAATAAACAATCATCACCTAATTTTAAACAACGTTGGTTTGTTGCAGCATCCAATAGAAACACCGCCTATACGTAATTACGTCAAAAGTAGAACACACGTGTCGCTGAGGGACAAATTTTATTTGAATAAATTTGGAAAAGAATCATGGTAGAAAATTTCCGCAAAAAATTTAACAATATCTTCAGATTTGGAAAGAGAGTAAAGTAGGTTGTTCTTTCAAGCACCGTATCTTATTGTTTAAAAATATCTTTTCCAATTAACGTTCTGAATTGGCTTTAATTTAATATAATAACTTTTATTTCAGTTATGACTTTCCAGCTTTCTTTACAGTCACAATATAAGGGTTAATGTATCGTACACCTGTTCTGAACCTCTTTTTGCCGGAGGCAAATGCCCTAGAAGGAGAGAAAGTTATATAAGTTATCATGTGTAACAGCGAAATACCCCAGTAGATAAAAATTTAATATTTTTCTCAAAGTCCCAGAAATTGTGTTTATGTAGAAGAGTTGAAAAGCAGAGGCTGCAGGAACAACCGTGCTTTAGGCTTAGGTATATTCCAACTCGCTGGTAAAGGTGTGTGTGTGTGTTTTCTTATAGCAAAGCCACATTGAGCTATCTGCTGAGCCCACCGAGGGAAATCGAACCGTTAATTTTAGCGTTGTAAATCCGTAGACACTGCTGTACTAGCGGGGTGCACCGCTGGTAAATAATTAAACGTGTTAAGTTATCATGATCTTTAAACTAGTTTGTTCAAACTATTTTAATGATTCATCATCAGAACTAAAAGTAATAAATTTAATTGTAATGAGTCTCTTCTATTGAGCAAGAAATTTGAGCTTCAGCAGACCACGATCACTTGCATTTGGAGAGTTTGGTTTGTTTTGAATTTCGCTGAAAGTTACATGAGGGTTATCTGTGCTAACCGTCTCCAATGTTGCAGCGTAAGACTTGAGGGATAGCAGCCAGTCATTACCATCCAACGTCAACTCTTGGGCTACTCTTTTACCAACCAATAGTGAGATTAATGGTCACATTATACCACACCGACGAATGAAAGGGCGAACATGTTTGGTGTGACTGGGATTCGAATCCGTGACCCTCAGATAAAGAGTCAAGTGCCCAAACTACCTGGTCATGTCAGGTCGTCATTTGGAGATAAGGAAAGCAAAAAATATAGAAAAGGAAGTGTATGATAAACTTGAGGAGGCTGTAGTTATAGGTGGTTTCTTGACAAGACGTGGGTAAATAGGAAGAAAAGAATCAGATTTTGACACATAGGGAAACAGGTGAAGGATATAACTGAAATAACAGGCGATATAAAGGGGTTAGCAGAGATAAAGTTTTTGCAGTGCATGTGTACGAGACAGGGGTCAGTGCTAAGTTAAACTAATGCAAAAAGAAATTGAGGCAGAGAAACATTTCGCATTAGAAATGGGAATAGAGCAGAGATACCAACTATTTCAAATGACTTAGCGTAATGATTATAGACAGAGCCCTTTATCACATGTAACCACTAAGCCTGACCAATGTTTCTAAGCTGTTTATTATTATATTATTATTATAACTGTTATTATTTATTACTGCATTATGTTGCTCATTTATGACTGTGTTTAGTGCATTTAATAAATAAATTAAAACCTTCTTTCGAAATTGTGTATTTTATTTAGTTCAGGGTAACAAACACTGGTAAAACAATATATATGCAAAAATGGCTCATTTGGGTTGAGAAAATATTTTACATAGAGGAGCGAACCTGACGATGATCGAAGAAGGTCGAAACTTTGTTCGCTCTTCTATGTAAATTATTTTCTCAACCCAAACGAGCCATTTTTTGCATATATATTTCTCTACAAGTGGGTTTTCTCGACATTACTGGTAAAACAACATTGACATGCACAAACAGTAAGCAGAAGAAGCCTTTCTGTAAGGACCAGTTTATATCATTTTTATGACACTTATTGTAATAGTTTTGCAGCTGTTGCAGCCTTTGCTTTCATGAGAATGTCTCTGGAGAGTTATAACAACATTGTCCATTTGACTGCATACACAGCCAGATTTTATCGCTATATCAGAGTCTGGGAACATTTTTCTGAATAGATGTCCTGCGTGATCGGCTAACAGCTATGTGTAAATTATAAGCCATTACGTGAACATCAGTTCTGCATTTATGGTTTTTAAATTCTTACTGATAA
>MU033962.1:65958-127137 GCA_011833715.1 Carcinoscorpius rotundicauda
CCTCCCGGAGGTTATCCTTTGTCTATTCTACTGGAAGCTACCTCTAACCTTTGAAACTAGTTGACTTGGTTCCTGTTGAATTGCTTTTTTATCTTTTCTACTCACTTCATAACCAACCTTTTCATCACTTTTCTTTCTACCCTTTGTCTATCGTCTCTTCCTCCTATTCTTCTCTCCCTATTTTTTTTTTTTTTTTTTTCTGTTTTCTGATCCATTGTCTCAATAACACAGTGTTAGAGCTTTTGGCTTTAAATGCCTTATGGAATGTTATTTTCTCCTTTGGATTACTGTTCCCACCTCAGTGTTGAACCCTGAGTCCTGGAGACTGATGTCTTCTCTTTGTACTTCTCTAAACCATTTTAAATAAAGGAGTTTCACTGTCTTAATAGGTTGTTTTCCACAACCTTTAAATTAAGGTGGTCCATGTCTTTGATACCTTTCCTCATTTTCCAATAATCCCATCATCACAATACACTACTGTTTTGAGGTTCCACTTTTTGGCATGACTCTTGTTCCTTATGTCTCTAGCCATGTTATGAAGGCTTTATCTTGCTATGTTCACAGTCTTGGCTTTTGTTTCTTTTCTATTTTGGACACATGGCTGCATTTTGCTTCTACCTTTTCTACAGGTACATTCATTATTAATTAAGAAACAATTTCTCTGAAAAGGCATATCTTTATTTTTGGGTTGTTTTTTACTCTTATATTTGTTCATTTTCTCTCAACTCCTTATTTTGGCTCATCCATTTTCACTTTGTTTGCAAATTATGGAATATCTGGTTACCTGAGCTCTCTTGATCCAATGGTCACATAACGAATGGTCTGGCTGTATACACCATCTTGCTTGTGCTGTTCATTTCTGTATGTGATCCATGTCATCTCCCCCCTCTCCCTCCCAGTGTCTTGTTGAAGTTCTGTAACACCCCTTGTCAAGTTCTGTTGATAGCACATTATTGACCAGCTCTTGCTTGGTTTCCTCCTTTACCAACTTTCTTTATTACTCTTTAATCTGGGAATGTTGTCCTTTATTGTTCACATGTGGGATTGTCCATTTTTTTTCTCAATTGGCACTTTCTTATGTTGTATTGCCCTTCTTTCATACTGCTTGATTCATCCTTTCACTCTAGGATCCCAAACACAGTTGGTATTAGTCTGTCCATATGATGAACTCCTTTCTGTACAGGTAGTTCTGGAACTTTTTAATGGTAAGTATAATGGCTAGACATGCTCATTCAGTAACAGAGTAGTTCTCACTACTTAACAGCTTTTTACTTGTATGTGTTACTGGAAACAGTTCATCTCTATATTATTGTAAGAGCACTTTCCCAATTTCAATGACTGAAGCATCAGCCTAAACAGTCAATAGTTTGTTGAAGTCTGGAATGCAACCAGGTGTCATCATATCTACTTTACTTTGTTTGAAAAGCCTTTCTTTGTCAGGTTAGTCAATATTGCACCAATTTCAACATAGTTTGGGATGAATTTCCTGTAATATCAAATTAAATCCATAAAGGATCTGACTTGTTGCTTTTTAGTCAGTGCTAGTGTATCTTGTATTTGAAATACCTTCTTTTCCATGGCTGTCTTTCAGTACCAGCACATAATATGTGGTGTAGCACTTGGATGGTCTGATGGTGAGACCTGCTGTTCTCACATGTTGTAACAGCATTCTACATTTCTTTATATAGTTTTCCCATTTCACAGTATGTGTCAGGATGGCATCCGCATAGTGCTTGATATTGGTGGTGTTGCACAGCATCCTCCTTATCGTGCAGTTGAATGTTTCTGCAGAGTTGACTTGACACCTGCTGAAATTGGTAATATCCATCTAGTATTAAAAATGCTGTCTTCTCTGTAAATCCTGTCTTCATTAGGATTTGGCAATAACCTTTACTGAGGTTGATTTTTGAAAAGAACCTGATCTGATAGTTTCTAGGATGGCTGTAGGTTCAGAGTTGAACTTCATGACAAGATTCCTGCTTTTGGAAATGTATTCAGAAACAGTTAACCTATCTCTAATTTTCGTGATTAAAACTGGTAAATGGTAGGCTGAATTTGAAGGCTTAACAATTCCAGCTTCCAACATTGCCTCAGCTTTTTGCTTTGTAAGGTATTTCATTGCATAAGTCATCTGAAAGGGCTTCACTATAGCTGGATGCCATGTTGTTGTGTTGCACAAGGCCCATCTTTCCTAGTCTGTCCATGAAGATATCTCTCCTCTTTCCATTATTTTATCAAAATTTGACATGATTATATATCATGTAATCTCCATGCTATTTGCACTTTTACTCTAGTTGTGCACATATTGGTCTATTTATTTCCACTGTCCTTCTCATTTTCTTCTACCACAACTTACCACTGTGTAATCATGGCTGTGGCTTTCCAAATGTTATTCACTTACTTAATAGTAATGTAAGTTTATAGGTGTGTTGGGCCACAAAATTTTTTACAGTAGGTATCTCTAACTTGCTGGCAGTGAAATTGACAAAGAATGAACAACATGCCCTCCACTTGTTTTTAAAATAATATATGTTTGAAACAAGTTAAATATATGTACAAAATTATTTACACTATGGAGATAATATTTGTATCTTAGACACAATACAGTTTTCTTTTTATTGTCCAAAGACCACTTAAACCAATTCAATTGTTTTAGAATTCAGTTGACAAGCTAAACTTTTATTTCTTTAAATCACAGTAGTATCATGATATCACATGAGCTACTACGGTTGTATCCTTAACTTTCAGTATTATTCTGTTTTTTTTTGTACTTCCAATTATTATCTTTCTTTTGTTGAAGTCCACATGTGGGTTCAACTGGTTTAGACATATGAGACATATTATTCTCCTTATCTCTTTTAAACTTTAAATTTCACCCTAACCTACCAACTATTCATTTCCACAACAGTTAACTTTACAAAGTCTAACTTTTCTGTGACAGAAGTTCTCTCTTATGTGACTTTTACTTTTTTTTCATTCATCTAGTTGTAGCTATTTATACATGTATCACAGTCTTGACATCACTGGATTGTAAACACAGTGTTCAATAGTCTCAACACCAGTGAGTTACAAAGTAAATTAATTAGTAACACTACCTGCACTAAACAGTCTTATATTCAAGTTGGTGTAAAGTTTATACACAAGTTTTCTCTGAATGCTTTGTTATTACATTATTATTGAATAATATCATAATTTTATAAAGTTATATTTCCTGCACATTGTTATCTGTATGCATTTATAATATTACATCTTGCTCTCTGTAATTTATAAAACTGTGTTCTCTGTGTGCTTTATAATATATTATTGTATTATATCTAATTTTTACAATTGTGTCATTACATTCTGTGTACTTCAAGAGAGCAGTTCTTAGGTCTAACTGGACAAGAATTTCATTTTAAACATTTTTGTCTTGGAAAAAGAAAAAATGTTTTATTCTCTGTCTATCCACACTTCAATACAAGTTTACTTATTGAATTTCATATTTTGTACTCTTGTCTTCCTATTTTTTATGTTTATGAAGGATAGTATACTTTTAAAATATTTTCATAAAAATGTACATAAGTTGATTTCGTTGTTTTAAGTTGTTTGGATTTTTTACACACCAGACCTTATTAACTTATAACAATTCAGATCTTTATTACATTTTTTTAATGAAAACGTGTGTAAAATGTAACAGTTAATATATAAATTTGGGAAATAAGTACATACACATATATAAGTGTAAAAGACATTGTGAACAAATTTTTTTATTTTTGTCTGAATGCATGTTTGTTCAATATTTAATTGAAATATATTTTGTTAGCATAGTATCAACACAAAACATTATTTTGATTTGTAGACAACAGAGAAGAAGGAAAAAGCTGAAGTGGAACAGGACAGGAAAAAAGCTGAGTTTAAAGCTGGTCATCACATTGGTGTAAATGATATTGTAAAACTGTGTGACTGTCATCATATGATGAGTATTATTAGTAAGTTAAAGTTTGTTGACCATCATTGTGGTGTAATTATAACAGATGAACTCTACTGGTCACTCCTTAATTTAATGAAATATAACTGCATGTTATCATCATATTGTATTATCTATTGTAAATATTGATATTGTTTGATTGACATAAGAAGTAAATGATCAACAGTTTGTAAAATCATTCTTGAAATTACTCATAATTGCTGTGATATAAATAATAAGATATTTATTTTCAACATAGCTTGTACTTTGATTTAGAAGAGGTAAGCTAACCTTAAAAATAGCAAGACAACTTGATGTATAATTTTAACATTATATAGTACAAAATGCATTATTAATGAGTATGGTCACAGAGCATGTTTAAACTTGTCAAGTTTATTCTTTTCATTGTTAAGTATGTTGATCTGAAGAGTAAACTAGAATCTTCATAGTTATGAGTCTTCAAACAGCTCAGTAGACGAGAGATGTTTACATTCAACCAAGACTTGGCTGTAGAAGGCTAGATGGGTGAAGATGAGGCAGCATATGATCTATTTCCTCGAGAAGATAGTGAGGTATTGATATTTCATCTATTATCAAAGTATGAGATCTTGTTTGTATGCTATTTTATCTCTTAAGGATTTTCATGGAAATGTTATTAAGGAATGTTGCTTAATTAAACAGTATGTGTTTTATCCAGTTCATCACTATTATTTGATATCATAGTTTGTTTCTTCAACGAGAAAAAAAAAAGTTGTACAGTGAAACATTTATATATTTTTTTATTTCTGTCTCCACATTACAGGTTGTAGTGTCACAAAGATGTTGGAAGAATTCTCTTTATACAAAAAAGAACTATTTTAGCTCTCTCCCATTAGTGCTAGCTCTGTTAAGAAATATAATTATAGACTTAATATACATATATATATATTACTTTTAAATTTTGTCTGTGTCAATGCTAACGTGTGTGAGATATATTTATCATAAAATTTGAGGGCATTGGAATATATAAAAATTTAATCTTTGTAAACTTTCTTTGCAGTTGCAGAACTGTGATTCATATCTGGAACTGACAACTGAGACCCTTATCCTGCAAGCAAATGTAGGATTAACATTGTTACCTAATCTTCATGAAGTGAATAGAAGAAAAGCAAACCTATATGGTAAGGAGATGTACTCAGTATCAAGTGTGTATTACATTAAGAAAGTAACTGTTATTGTGGGGAGTTGTGCCTTAAAGTTAATTCAAGTGTCTGTTGAAGTAGGAAAGTTATAGTTAAGGTTTAATATGAAGTATCTATTTTAATAAGAGAATTGTTGACAAAATTGTAAAAAGTATATGTTAAAATAAAGTTAGAACATAATATAAATTAGCTGTTAAAATAAATTTTGTTAAAAACCATTATTATCAGCTGTAATGATAATTAATTTGTATTTAATGCTTATTAATTTAAAAAAAAGATGTTTAGACTTATTTAATGAAACCACAAATATTTCATTTTTAGAAAATATCATGACATTGAAAATGTTAAAAGAAAGGTCTGTCTGTGAAAGGTAGTTTGCAAATTTTTTTACAGATTTTAAAAAGCCAGAATGAAGCTTATAACTAATAAGAATGATAAATGTATTGATATATGTAAAAATTATATGTTTGCTTTGTTACTTATTGTCAATATTTCAAAATGTATTGAGAAAAATCAGGACAGATTGTGTTGACTACATATCATATAGGTAATTATATCAGTAATTGTTGGTATCGTTGTTTGTGGTATTTTGTTCTGACATGGTGTTCATTATGATTGTTTTATTAAATAAATTTGTAGGAGAGGAGGGGAAGCTCCCTGAAGCAGCTGATAGAGAAGATCATCTTGCTGCTACAGTAGATGGAGAAGCTGTTCCAATCAATGAAAACCTATCTGATGAAGAATTGGATGTGGAATAACCAATGTGTAGTAAGTAGAAATCCTATAAAGTTACAATGTCTGAAACTTAACTGTAGTGTGTGTAACTGAACATTGACAGTGACTTGTGTCTCCCAGATTCTTCTTAAAGATAATTTCAAGATTGTTTTACAAAGTGCCCCACCACAGATATGATCTGTACCACTAGTAGATGTCTGCTCTTCATTTATTTATTACTTACCTACCTATAGCTGAACATTTTTTGTTAATAGTTAAAAAAATAAACATTCTATTGAACCTAATGTTTTGTTCAAAGCAAGTTATTAAGTTTGGTTTTAGCAATTTTTTGCGCAATGCAGAGATTAATATAGTGTTTCTAGAATTGAAATGCTAAAGTTACCTTAAAAACAAAAATTGTGTAAGATTGATAAAATGTTTTAAGTAAAACAAGATATAACAGGAGTAAAAGTGATTTTTAAAGAGCAATAATTTTTCCATCTTTAGGAATTTGGTTGTGAAATGTATATTTTTCATTAAATATCTTGTTACAAATATTCATTATTGCAAAATAAATGGTGAAAAAATGAAGCAGTGTGAGTTTAATTCATTGATTGGCACACATCAAATAGTGTTTTTAATTTTTATAAATGCATAGTTGTATTTATTGAATACCAAAAAATTAATCAACTTTCTACAAAATTCACAGAAGGATATAAACAAAAGCAAGCATAATGCATTTCTGACAGTTAAACAGAAATATCAAAAAGTAAAACCAGATGTACTGATATTTAACCCACACAGTGTGTCTGCACTGAATTACTAAGCTCAGATTTAGGACTTGAACATGGACCAAAAAACCGTGAGAGAGTTTACAACTGATGAAACTGCATTATACTCATAAAAATAATTCAGTCTGAACACTACATTTAGTTACCTATGATCATAACTAGGTATGTTTTTATTTCTGATCTTTGAAAAAGACTTGCTTTGATCAAAGGTTAATATTGATTCTACATCAATTTCTTATGATGTTGTTGTTGTTGTTTTGAATTAAGCACAAAGCTACACAATGGGCTATCTGTGCTCTGCCCACCACGGGTATCGAAACCCGGATTTTAGCGTGTAAGTCCACAGACGTACCGCTGAGCCACTGGATTTCTTATGATATCCTGATCAGTTTTTAATATAATTATATTTACGATAACATCAAGTTAATGTATATGTTTTCAATAACAACATTAAGTTTGGAGAGCAGAATAATATTGTGTTTTCAATAACAACACGAAGTTTGGATAGCAGAATAATTTCGTGTTTTCAATAACAACGCGAAGTTTGGAGAGCAGAATAATATCGTGTTTTCAATAGCAACGCGAAGTTTGGAGAGCAGAATAGAATCGTGTTTTGAGTAACAACACGAAGTTTGGAGAACAGAATAATATCGTGTTTTCAATAACAACACAAAGTTTTGAGAGCAGAATAATATCGTGCTTTCATTAACAACACGAAATTTGGAAAACAGAATAATATCAGGTTTTCAATCACAACATGAAGTTAAGGTTCCAGAATGTTTTTTTCTTCTTGATGTGAAGGTCCGCAGGTCTTAAACGTTTGGGAAATCCTGATTTAGAGTGTACTGATACTATAATTTGGTGTTTTTTTTATTCAAAAGTTAATATTTGATTACCACAAAAATTATCTTTACACGCTCCATCCGCAAATCGGGCTGAACATGGCCAAGTGTGTTGATTCGTTTGACTCGTAATCCGAGGGTCATGGGTTCAAATTCCGGTCGCACCAAACATGCTCGTTCTTTTAGCCGTGGGAACGTTATAACGTGACAGTCAATCCCACTTTTCGTTAGTGAAAGAGTAACCCAAGAGTTGGCGGTGGGTGGTGATTACTAGCTGCCTTCCCTCTAGTTTTACACTGCTAAATTAGGGACGACCAGCACAGATAGCCCTCAAGTAGCTTTGCGCGAAATTCGAAAACAAACAAATCACCCGCAAATCTTGGCAAGATTTTGTATTGAACGTCATGCACTCAAAATCAATGTTTTTTATTTACTTTCTGTGTTCTAAAAACATAACTAAAACGTAAACATTAATGAAAAACTAGTGATATGCATGTATATGTTATTCAGTAACATACGGTACCCGAAATAGTATAGTTTTGTAGGCCAATATACAGTTATCACACTGCATTTGTTTCAGTCTAAAGTCTAAGGTAAATTTAATACCACATTCAAAACTTGAGAACTTCAAAACAAGAGGTTATTAAATTATACACGTATGTTACGAAATTTCACAGACGTTAAATAGATGAGCAGTACCATTAAAACACCTGCTATCTCAGATCCTTCGGTGTTTACTGAACCAGTGAAACTTTGAACCATATAATAAATATTTTCACACATTTAAATTACAATTTTATTACCCTTGGAAATTTCGTTTGTAGGTGTTGTAGGAAACATATGCCGCTTAGTCCAACACTGTGTTATTGGAGCAAGAGCACATAAGAATAATACTTTTCTGTTCTGCACGTGCGTTTTTATCCCCCAGTGTGTCATGTTAAGGCAAGCTGCGCAAAGTCGGTCAGAGACTTCAGCTTGTATTTACAGTGGATATCCTTTCTGACCTAAAACAACGGTTCAGTGAGCGATTTTCTGATCTCGATGCGAGTACAATAGAAATAAGGATCTCCTAAAGCCCATTTAATTGTGTTATTGATGAACTGCCACCTGAAGTTCAAACAGAAGTGACTGATCTGCAATCTAACATGTTGAGAGATAAATACATAAAAGGAAAACTGATGAAGTTTATAAATACTTTTCAAGTGTTCAATATGTTAATTTAACAAAAAAAACTTTACTCGAGGATTCATTTCGGTTTTTGGCACTACCTACTTCTGTGAAGACATTCTCAAAGTTCGTGAAATCTAGTTACAGATCAAACTCATCTGATGAGCATTTGTAATCACTTTTGATGACAGGAAGCAGTAACTTTGAACCTCAGTTAAGTGTAATTTTGTCAGAAAAGTACCAGTTTCATGCTTCTCACTAATAATAATAATAATAAAAATTGTGCATCTTAAATATTTTCAATATGTGCTGTTATGAAAAATAAATTAGTGTTGTAGTATTCCGATCATCTTTGCTTCCCTACATAATGTTACCAAGATGAGTCTCTTGTTCATGGCTTGATTAAATAACAATTTAGATCTTTAATTATTCATTCTTTAAATTACATCCATTTTGTATTTAATGGATAAACTCAAGACGTTTGTCGAGATTATGCGAATGTTACGATGAGAATGTTATACGTATCACATTAATTTATTAACTTAGTTGTTTTAAGCCTTTTGACTTGAACCTAAGTCAGGAACTGCTCACAAAATCTAAGGCATATTTTTACCGGCTAATTCTTTCTAAATAATTTTGTAAAATATAAATCAATTTACTGTATCTTCTTTGTTTGTACTTATAATTCTGGATCCGATTTGTTTTGTGTTTACTTGCATTTAATTTAATATCCATATTTTATTTTACTAACAATTCTCAAGTTTTATTTCAAACTTTACTCACTATTCGAATTATTGCGTTCTTTCAAGAATAATTGTTAAGTTGCTATGATACAGTGACGCTCTGCAATAGTTCTTGAACATCAGTGCACGTTACAGTACGGTAATTGTTGAATTATATGCATTTATTATTAACCACTGGTTCAGTTCTTGTAAGATTTTAAAATAATCTTAATTTATTACCTTTATATGTTGTTAATATTTCTTTCGTTGATATGTAAATCTTCTTATACATGCGTATGTGCAATTAAAATTTTTTATTACTTTTTAATCACTTGGCAACGCTTCGAGTAACCGTTCTATTTGAAGACAGAAACAAGCCTGTCGGTTAACTACGAACCGTAAGGAATATTTTGAAATGAAACAATATGCAAAAACTGAATGTAACGTAGACAGACCAACGAGAATTAAAGAATGCAGTAGTTTGCACTATTACGTATTATAAATTTATTTCGGACCACTCTTCGATTTATTATGTTTTGTACGTGTTATATTACTATCTCAAATAACCTGAAGTTCAAATTAGCCTAGTAGTTAATATTATACTTAAATTATTTGCGAACAAGATTGATACACAGAGTTGCCTTTTTTTTATGATGGTTTATATACAACAGTTTTACGAACAACACTAAGTCGTTTATATGGTTTAGAACTGAATATTTTATCGACGATCCAGCACACGCTGAACAAATTAATTCTGAGTTGCTATTGTTGCACCTCAGTTAACCTAATTTTTTCCAAACAAGTCTCACACCTTTACTAATTCATTTCTTTTGACGAAGATATTTGATGCCTCCGTAGGAATAATAACGTCTGAATTTACTTATTGAAGTTGAACGGTTGGTAATGTTCGAAATCAGTTAACGTTTGTGGAGCAGTTCTGTAGTTTCCCGATGAATTAGACGTTATCAACGTTATAGCTTCATAGGCTTATAGAACACTCACCAACAATATTCTGTTTTTCGACTCGGCATTTGATAAAAACCACACGAGTTTGTAGAAATTTTGAAACTGTTCTCGCGCGCTTCTTCTAATATTGTTTCTTTTCACTTTCAAGAATTCACTTCAAGTTTCAACAACAGGCAGGACTTACGCAATACAATATTCACAATAACGTCACATGCAAAAAGCATACAAAAACAAGCGTAAGCACTAAAATACATGTGTGACATTAATGAAGGGGTTAAGTTCTGTTTAGTCACCAATAAAGTAACGCAAAATAGTTTAGGTATTTGAATAATGTTAGAGCTCGTGCCTGAATCACCATTTCACATTATACATCAGTATTTGGAACTTTTTCGTTAAGGAAGTTACTGTTCCGGTACAGATACCGGAAGGGTATTTACCCCAAAGATTGCATCAAAAGTACAGCGTATTTTTTTTTTTTCGGTTATGTTATCAATTACTGCAAACAAGAAGAGAGTGGATTAATATTTGATGTCGCGTTGTCAAAAGAAGTTGTCAACAAAATGACTACCATTGCACTTGTAATATGATATTGGTATTACACATGTTACATTTTTAAACATTCTTTCCTTTCTGATATTATGGCCTAGCACGTGTTACGTATTTTTTACGTTTTAAGTTCTTCGTAGATTAAACGCAACAGAAAAACGCAGATAACAGCTTGTATAATTTATTACACTAAACTATTAACAAATGTAACAAATATGACATAAATTGTATAATAACAGTGACAGATATTAAGTTACGACATTCGAAATTAATTACAAAACAAAATAATATTAGTTTCAAACTTCAAAATAAATCACAATACAAAACGGTACTGGCCTGTATCTAATGTAATGATCTAAAATTAAAGTCTCAAATTCCAGTCTAGGGTGTGAATTTGGTCCCACGAAGAGATTCCGAAACAGTTCACAGTTCAATGAAATCGCCGTCCCTCAGCACAAGCGGTAATTCAGAAGTATCGTAGAGATTGACGAAATAAAATCACGGCTTCCGTAGATCTAATTTCAATCACAAATCCAAGTTGAATATTCACAGCAAACACTTAATCTTTCTCAAGTAACTAACTTTCTTCTTTTGAAATGAAACTGATGTTTGAATCTCACTCTTTGTCTTCGAATAAAACTAATGACTGAATCTCTCTCCCTCGAATAAAACTGATGATTGATGACTGGACATCTCTCATGTCACTGTCTTTTTTATACCGATAGGCCTATTTCTCGAACAATCTCGCAATTTCCATACAACTCCAGAGCTATCCACGCATATCCGTTCTTGCACGAGACTACACTCTAGACAGGAAGTCACCAGCACTCATTTACAAACATGTGATTGGTCTACTTAATTCGAGAAAGTTCTAAAATGTTACCCTAAATAAATAACATATTTTAGTTTAAACTTCGAAACAATAATATCAATATGGAAAAATGAATAATACAAATAAAAATTCAAACACAACACGACATGTTGTTTACAAAATATTTACACATATACATAACACACGTTCAGGTGTGTGCTGCGTAATCTGAGGGTCGTGGATTCGGGCCAAACATGCTCACCCTCCCAGCCATGAGGGCGTTATAATGTGATTGTCAATCCCACTATTCTTTGGAAAAAGAGTAGCCCAAGAGTTGGCGGTGGGTGGTGATGACTAGCTGCCTTCCCTCTAGTCGTACACTGCTAAATTAGGGACGGCTAGCACAGATAGCCCTCGAGTAGCTTTGTGCGAAATTTCAAAAACCAACAAAACATCCTGATATTTTTTTCCTTTATTATAATATTTTATTTTTCTATCTCGTTCTACTAATTTTTTATTTTATTTTTCCTTGATATCCTTTTTAAGCCATCCTCTAACTTAGAAGTATGTTTTCGGTCTAACAACGCTTGAAATCAGGTTGGTAGACCAAGCACAAATATCCCATTCTGTGACTTTATGTTTGTGGTTAACTACAAACTAACAAACCACTCCAATAAATATTTTGAGGTCATCTCAAAGGTTAAAGTTAAATTAATTGCTATTTTTTATTACTTGTAAAAATTATATCATTTCCGGTTTATTTAAGGATGATTGTTTGTTTGTTTTTGAATTTCGCACAAAGCTACACGAGGGCTATCTGTGCTAATCGTCCCTAATTTAGCAGTGTAAGACTAGAGGGAAGGCAGCTAGTCATCACCACCCACTGCCAACTCTTGGGCTACTCTTTTACCAACGATTAGTGGTATTGACCTTCACATTATAACGCTTCCACGGCTGAAAGTGCGAGCATGTTTAACGCGACGGGGATGCGAACCCGCGACCCTTAGATTACGAGTCGCACGCCTTAACACACTTGGCCATGCTGGGCTGTTTAAGGATGAAAAAATCAGTTTATTTCTGTCTTCGTCTGCTACAGATTTGTTATGTTTAAATTTAGTTTTATATTTCCTGTATTTAATTTTTTCAAAGTTAAGATATAGATGTATAAACCTCCTGTGTCTAACATTATGTAATATTCAAATATATGTACATATCATGATATCAACATAGAGAAATATGTGAGGCTGTCAAATCATCACTTTTCCTTAACAGTATTCCAAGTACTTATTTACACTTACAATCAATTGTGATGTGATTTAAATTATGAAAAAAATCCAACAACTAAACTAAAAACTGGTCAGTTTACCATTTCAAGTTTAACTAACACTTTAGTTTTGTGAGAATTGTTATCAGGGGTTTCCAGATTAGTAGATTTTATTATATTGTTATTGTGTAGGTATCAAAGAAAGACAATATTATATGCCTGTTTATCAAAGACACAGTGTAAAATAAACTGATTAGATCATAAGATATATTAAAAATAGCTTTATTAAGTTTATACAACAGTACCTTTCAGATCTATCAGTTGAGCATAACGTGTGAATGTGTATTAGAGAAAATTTTATAAATGTGCTTTACTTTTTAGTTTAAGAACAAGACACTATGTATGAATTTAATTAACGTTAACTTGCATCAAAGCGTTCAATAAGAGCAGTAATGTTGGTAGAGTAGTCGTGAACCCTTCATTAACATGCCTCCCTTTTACAAATTATCTCCACATTTACTCTCATGAAGAAGGACAGCCATCTATTGAAAACACTGCTGTTTTAAGACTCCTTTGTAAACATTTCACACAGTTTGGTTAAGATCGGTCCAGTTATATTGGATTAGTTAGAAAATGGAACAAGAGACACAATTTTTTATGTTTTTGTATATATGCTATATACCAATGAGAAATATGGTATCTGCATAGCATATTACTACTTACTTATTCCACTTTAGACAAATCAAAATGGGATTTATAAAGCTATTTTCCTTCTTTTCTTGTACTTAAATAGAAGTTTCATTTCCAGAAAACAGTTGTTATTTTATTTTCCAGGTGTTTAGTACTAGTAATTCACATCTGCTGCCATGTTTGTTGATTTATGAAAAAAAAATAAAATTAAATATAACAGCTTTATTATTGTTTGGTTACTCTGGTTGTTATCTATAAGTTGATTCAATAACCTTTAATCATCTTTCATAAAGGTAGTCAAAACAGCATGTGTGCTGAAATATGTAAATAAAACTTTCCCTACACAAGGCCTCTGAGAAAGTGAAGTTTCATTTTACTGGACAAGGGGAATAATTTTGGAAAATTCTTACAAGGTTTTAAACAGATGCCTAGAAATATCCACTTATCAAAATTTGTGTTTCCAGCTCAGTATGTGCATAAAATGCATTGATAAATATGTTTGCCTTTAAAAGTACTGAAGCATATGAAGCAGTTGAATGTTTCTATTTGCAATAAATGTATTTTTAAAAATTATAAATCAGTTTTATTTGAAAATCTTGAACATAAACACCACTTTCTTCTTTGCAAACAGAATAAGAACATGTAATTATTAGATTCATTTTGTTCAACAATCAAACATTTTCATCACTAGCAGACGTGTGACGGAGAGAAAATATAATCCTCAAAAAAAGAAACGCAAAAGGCAAAATATGCCTTTTATTATTAACAAGTTTATTCCGGGTAGTTCTGTATGACATGTGTGAAACTTTGCACATTCACTGCTGAACATCCAAAGTCTGCAAAGGCGAAGTCCACGCTCACGAGTTGAAGTTTAACGTCACTCAACGTCAATAACGAGTATGCCCCCCGTGAGCATCAATAACTGCTTGGTATCGCCTGCCCATGGAAGCGATGAGATGACGAATCACATCCTGTGGAATGGCTGTCCACTCAGCCTGCAAAGCTGCTGCAAGCTGAGGTAGAGTCTGCGGTTGAGTTTGTCGCCGTCGCAGACGTCGGTTCGACTCGTCCCAAAGATATTCGATGGGGTTTAAATCTGGTGATCTGGAGGGCCAGGGAAGAACGTTATGTTGTGGTGTCTCAAGAAGACAATGGTGAGTCGGGCTGTGTGAGAACGGGCGTTGTCATGTTGAAAAATGTCGTTGACGTTCACCATGATGGGTTGCACATGGGGCCTAAGAATCTCGTGGACGGTTGCGCACGGTCTGATCGGAAATCCTATGCAGCCCTGGTATGGTTGAGGCAGTAGACGTCGCAGTGGTGGTCTTATCCTGAAGGTGACGTAACCGGATGTAGCAATCTTGTGCGGACGTGTTCACACGAGGTCTGCCAGATCGTGGACGGTCACGAGTTGATCCATGTTGTCGGTGACGATTCCATAGCCTCGTGATGGTGCTTGGGTGGATATTTACAGCTCTGGTAACATCTGTTCGAGATTCTCCTGCTTCCAAGCTACCAATGGCGTTGTTGCGTCGTGCTTCAGTCAGTCTTGGCATAACTGTATTGCGTGTCGGTGGGTTAACACTGAGTTATGGAAACCGAGAACCCGTCACTTTTATAGGGATTTTGCACATGTTGCACTTGCATAACATGCAGATCTTTCAAACAAATTTATTGGACGCATGCGTTTTGGCGAAAAATCCGATGTTTTCCTCCGTTTTCAAAGTGCACAACTTTTATTGTCATTTTGATTTGACAATCAGTGCCTTAACACGTGTGACATCACATACTCTAAGCTTGTAACGTTACTACATATATTTCTCTTTAAAATAACAAAAATATCCCTTTTGCGTTTCTTTTTTTAAAGAGTATAGTATAGTTTTTCACTTACTGTGGACTCTCAAAACCATGGTTTCCAACGCGGTCACAACTTGCCACATGACAAAACAGTTATTGACCTGTGGTGAACTGGTGCTTTACTTTTACCACCTATTTTTTAAGTATAATTAATTCTATTATTAAATAACTGAAAACATTACTATGAATTTGCTACACATCTGTAAAAAAATGGTTAATTCTTCTGCCACATTGTGAAAATGTCAACACATTTTACACAGTCTTGGTGACTATGAAAATAATGTTGGACACTGGTGCACTGCACCTAAAACCACACCCATTCCTACAGTTTTTTACAGAACCACAATTATTCCAATGTTCTGATTTTGTTCCAATCACAAATCTATTTTTAAATATTGTATATAATAATTTAAATTGGTGTGTTTACTAACGATTCTTTTACAGTGGATGTTTGCCACTTTTTGCAGATAAATTCAACAATAAATGAACAGCATGCATTCCACTTATTTTAAAATATGTTCAAAACAAGTGAAACATATGACAAATTCTTCACACTACATGTATCACAACTGGATCTAAATACTTTATGGTTCTCTTTTTGACAAAAATCTATTTTGGCTGAAATCAATTGGTTTAAAATACAGTGGACAAGCCAAACTATTTTTTTCTATTTTAAATTTCACATTTTTTAACTTTTATCTGACTGAAACTCTCTTTTCCTTGGCTCACTTTCTACTCTGTGGTCTCTGATATGGTTGTTGTAACTTTTTATATCCTGTATTGGGGCATTCTAGAAATTTCTGTAGCCTTGACACCAATTACAAAACTTCCAATAACTGTCTGCTTTTAACTCTCTTTTTGTAAAAATAAACAATCATGAAATATTATCTCACAAAGTAAATTAATTAACACTACCTACATTAAAACAGTGTGTTTTATCTTATAGCCTTAAACTTATATTTTTTAATCATTACACTATTTGTCATTAACTAAAAACACTTAAATAATGTTGGTGTAATGCATTTTTGAAAAGGAGGAAAAGATAAAGTGGACTAGTTTGTAAAACTCTTGAATTTGAAAAAGAAAACCCTTTTTAGTGAAAATATTTAACCACAAAATTCAAATTATTTTGTGTACAAGACTTGTAATATTTCCAGAAAGCTACTTAGATTTTATGAAGATACACATATCATTTTAAAAGTTACAGTGTGGGAACTGACAGTTATGAACACATTCACACAGATTGAGTCTGTAAGGAAAGGGTTTATTTGTGTCATCCATTTACTACTTTGTTTTATTCCTACCTCCCTCTTACATTAATTTTAAGAAGAAAAATGTAGTTCCTTTATCCCGTAAGTATTTATTGCACTGTCTATTGAACCTTACAATTCCAAGAAGCCTACAGTTGTATGTTGTTTCATTGTTAGTTTGTGTTTTATTTTGCCACTTGTACTTGAATGAAAGGGAAAATAAAAACAGTAAGATATTTGGTGTAGACCCAAGACAGTTTAGAGACAGTGGAGTGGTCTTATACCTCCTTAAACAAACAACAAGATAACATCCCATACTACTTCAAGCTTTGGTGTCATCCTTATAACGCCAACAAATATCTGACCAGGGTCCTAGCAATATAAAAACTGGCAACTCCAATTTTCTCTTCACATGTAAAATCTAAGTGATTTTCATCCAATCATCCAAAGCATTTTGAACTTTATGTAATTATCGTAGCATAATAACAGTTTTAAACAAATATGTTCTTTCATTTTATAATTTAAATAATTACTAAATATACTATAGTTTTTATCTTACAATAAGGCACACAACCTTCTAGAGTGAAATTTCAGTCATCACAAGACATTTGACAATTTGGTTTTTAATAAGAGCTCAATAATACGAACAATGGGGGTGGATGGGTGGACTAAAGTACCTGTCTTTCTCCTCTTATGCTCCAAAAGTGCTCTTTTTCTAAGTGATAAAACATTGTCCATTATTAGACCTTGCCTGCTGTGAGCTTGGAAATACAAATGTCAGCTTTAAAAATAATTGGCACATATACAAATATTAAATGTTGATATACAAGAAATTGCTGTTCAATTTTACATTTTAAAATGGTTTGTAAGACTGACTGCAAAGAATAAGAGATCTTCATCGATCAACCATATGGAGTAGAGGAAATCTACAGCCTTCTGTAACCACTCCCTCATGAAAGGTTTTGCATCAGATTGCTTAAAAAGTAAGCCCCCATTTTGTTTATCCCCTGCTTTTATGATATCCTCTAGGTGTTACTGTAGGAGCTACACTATGTATGTTTAGCTCACTTCAAGAAATTTAATGTTTAATAAAAAAATTTTAAAACCCAACAAAACTAAAATTATCATAGCAACATGCATAAACAAAAAAAAAAGGAAATGAACAAACGTGTACGTGCTGTGGAGTGACTGACACCTCTACCCCCATAGTTTCACCTCCACTGTTTATTGGTACTTTTCCTTCTGATGGACAGATTCTTCCTTCACAGGTTTCTTCACATTAATCTTGTTCAGCCTCACTGACATGATGACAAGGAGCTGGAAAGTTGAACTTGAAGGCCATTCACACAGTGAAAAAGGCTTAAAATCTTATAGTTTTGTAAAGAACAAAAATACAGTTTTGTTCACACTAAACCTTGTTCTGATCACAAAATTCAAATTTAATCCCTATTTATTTTTAAGATTTTACTAATTCTTGGACAATTAAGATGGAACTCACCTAAAATTTGCATATTTTTTTCTTTTTCAGTTAAATATACAATTATAAGAAAGTTAACTGTTTAACAAGTTTTACTGCTATTCATTTAATGTTACTATAAAAACTTTGAGAAAAAACAGAATAGTATTCAGTATAAATCTTTAAAGTTCTTAAATGGAAAAACTTGAAGTAGGCACTTCTTCATGTGCAGCAAGCAATATGTAGACTAAATTACTAACTATAATACCCATACAGTAAGACAGTACAAACAATTCATGAGGTAAAAAAACAGCAAAAGCACAATGTTAAATTATTAAAACAATATAAAAGTAATAGAAAGAATAGCAAACAAAAACCTAATCACAGGCAACATTTAAAGAAAGTGAGAGATACCAGTACATTTTTATCAGCAAAAAACCCTGGAAACATTTCAAATAGAAACACGGTAGCATTCTTAGTAAATCTCAGTAAACTGTATGATTTTGTAAAGTTCCTTATAATACACTATTCATTACATGTAGAATGTTGCAATAACCTGTTTTGTTTTTAGTACTCAAGTTCAAATTCAGTCCTCCACAACAACCAACAGTTAAACACACTCACAAGAAATGAGTTCTAAACTTTAACATGTGTAATACTCCGTACCATTTTTAACAAATCACTTGAAGGTCACCATTTGTCAAACCTGCTCATTCTACATAAAAATATATGGCAAACCAATTTAGTAGAAATATACAATTCTGATCAACGCAATGTTAAAAAGAAATAAAACTAATTTAAACCTAATGTTGAGAGCTTATGTATGTGCTAAAATTTTAATGTTCATTATGTCTTAAATACATTTAAAATATGTCATGTGAGACAATATTACTATAATTACACAATTAACTATCTTATGTGTATTAAGTTATTATCATAACAGTTGTAAATATCTGCTGAGGTTTTACACACAATTTGTTTGTGCAGAGGTAAATGAAAATAAATAGAGAACCATAATACAGTTGATTTTAAACTTTAAACTACATACATGTCTGTCTTGGAATTTTATGTTTAAAGTTATGCAATCTGAACTACGTACTCACGTGCAAAATACTATCTATAGTAGTGTACGTAGTCATTACAAGTTATGGAAAGATATATAAACATCGTTGTCATGTATATAGTAAATTTAGAATAACTACACATTCTGTACGTAGTCAAATTAAAACAATATACCAAATAGTGAAATTAATACACCTTGCACTCATCCATATATATTTTAAAACTGTGAAATATTACATACTGCTGGCTGCAACTAGGTAAGCTACATACTAATCATATCCAGCCAAATGTTCACTATAAGCTATGCATATCATGAAAAATCATAACATTTAATCTAACGTACTGATTTCGAATTTAATTTTCTAGACCAGGGGTCACCAAACTTTTTTCACATGGGGCCAGATTACTTGGGGAATGAGAAGCGCGGGCCACATGATCATTATGTTCAATACTCATATGTTAGAACGAAAGCTCTCTGTAAAAGACTTAACACTAAGTTTAGGATGCCACATTAACCACGTGGGAGTAGCATGCAATACACATAATAAAAAACAAACAGAAATACAGCCAACATTTTTATTTACCGAAAGGTTATCAAAGAAGGTGACATTAGCAAAAACAATTGTCACATTACACATAGTGGGTACACATCTGAATTTCACTAAGCCGCAAAAAAGTTAGTGAGATTTATGAAATTGGCGTTTGGCTTGAAAAATATCTTCAATATTCGGTTTTTAATTGTTGCATCCAATTATTAGAATTACTTTCAAATGTTCATCAGTCAACCTTGATCGATGTACCGACTTCACATACTTCATTTTATAAAATGCTTGTTCACAGACATAAGTTATTCCGAAAATTGATGTCATACCAGATTCGAACTGCTTCAGCTGTGGAAAATCATCTTCAGATATGCAGCTGTAAAATTCGATTCTGTCGAGATCCAAAAATCTCTAAAAATGTTTATTTACATCACCAATAATCTTTTTCTGAAACTCCAGGTTGACATCTTCTGTGATTCCAGCGTGAAACTCATTGAAACACGGAAAATGAGAGAGGTTTCCTCTTTCCAAATGTGCTTCAAACAATGACAGCTTTTCCAAAATCCTTTAATGATTTTATAGAGAACACAGTCAAGGTTATTCTTCCTCTTTAGTTGCAAGTTCAATTCATTCATGTGATGTCACCAAAATTGACAACTTTGACAACCAGGTTGGATCCGACAGAAGTGGATCGGCTCTATATTTCTATATAATAAATATATATATTTCTCTTCTCAGCTTATAAAAACGAGACAAGACTTTACCGCAGCTGAGCCACCTCACCGCCGTGTGATAAGGCAAGTCACAGAAATGCGAATCAATTTCTTCAAGAAACACCTTGAACTGGCGATGATTAAGTGCATGACCCCGAATGAAGTTCACTGCAGAAATGACTTGTTTCAGTTTGCAAGAAATATCTCAGTCTCTTCCACAGAATGCTTGCTGATGTATGATGCAGTGTATGAACAGAGCGCTTGGGAGTTGAAGATCTTCCAACTGTTTCCTGATCAGCCCCACCAGACCCTTCTTTACTCCAGCCATGTTTCTTCCTCCATCAACTGTTACGCCTCTAAGCTGATTTCACTGAAGGTTATAGTCTTGCAAAGTTTTATGCACTTCCATGAAAATGTCCTCTCTAGTTGTTCTTCCGCGCATGCTGCAAACGAATGCAAACTCTTCCGTGATCTGAAAGTCCAAATTAACTCCACGAATGAACACGAGAAGTTGTGACGTACTCGAGAGATCAGTAGACTCATCCAGTGCCAGAGAATACCACAGGGAGTTTTAGCTTTTTGGCGTATCTGTAATGCGATGTTTTCTCCAAGTTCTTCTGCTCTCCGTACAACTGAAGTTGCTGAAAGGCTGATACTTTCAAAGAAATTGGCTTTTTCAGGACACAACTCATTTGCTACTTCCATACTACACTTTTTGATGAAGTTGCCGTCAGTAAAAGGTTTTCCTTGCTCTGCCATCCTATGCACTATTTTGTAACTTGTTCGAGTGACAGATTCATTTTCAGCAAACTTTCTCGTGAGGAGATTCTTTTGAGATTTAAAAACACGTTTCCTGGATTCAAATTTCTCAGAACGGAACTTTCCTGAAAATTTCAAATATGTTGATAGATGTTTTGCTTCATAATGACACCAATGATTGTACTCTTTCAAAACGACAACACTTTTTGTGCATATCACACAAGTAGCTTTCTGTTTTTTTGTTTCCACAAAGTACTTTCCTCCCCATTCTTCATTGAAAGCACGACACTCAGAGTCCACTTTTCTTCTTTTAAAAGCAGTCATAACGATGGATGAAAAAAAACAGGATCTGGAAATGAAAATCACAGAGCAGTGTGAGAAAAGTATTGTACTGGTCCAAGAACGCACAAACAAAATATACTGAAACGTACGTTTGCCACGACACTTACCTAAGAACGAGTTACGAAAAGCGCATAACCCAACTACTTAGAGATATGAGCTTACTGAAGCGGTAACCCTAGGCTGCTGAATTCACAAGACGAGTCGATAGGACGAGGGTTAAGTCTGTATTTGTTTTCTAAATTCTAATGCTTTCACAGATACGTGCCTTGATATGAATAAACGGGCAGCAATGACAAAAGAAGAATTTTCCAATTGGTTATAAATGCGCGGGCTAAGCGCGTAAGGCGTTCGACTCGTTATCTAAGGGTCGTGGGTTCACAACCGGGTCGCGCTAAACATACTCGCCTTCCCAGCCGAGGGGGCGTATAATGTTACGGTCAATCCCACTATTCGTTGGTAAAAAAGTAGCTCAAGAGTTGGCGGTGGGTGGTGATGACTAGCTGCCTTCCCTCTGGTCTTACACTGCTAAATTAGGGACGGCTAGCACATATAGCACTCGAGTAACTTTGTGCGAAATTAAAAAACAACAAAGACAGTCTTGTTTCTTTTTATCATAACGTCTTGTGTTTGCCAGATTAAAGCGATTATCAGTATGATTTATTTTGTTATAACAGTCGGACATTTGATGAAATGTCACTTTTTATTTCCAAGCTGCTAGCTGCTGGCGGGCCGTACAAAATGACCTCGAGGGACGTAGTCTTGTGACCCCTGTTCTAGACAACAAGGAAAATTTAGGCAAAGGTAAATAATACAACAGTACCTAAGTTATATTTACCAGTACAAATTCTGAGCAATTTTTGGATATTTTTCATTATTTTTAAATCTAAAATTATTACTCTTATTTTGAATTTATTTACAACAAAATGTAACAGTACATAAAATCGTGACAAAAACAGCACGCGGTATAAATTACGAAAAAGTGATACTTATACATTCAAAGTGAGAAAGAATGACATAAATACAAACCCAAAACACGAATTTTAAACAAAGCAAAAATAATTAAGTTTAGAAAAAGTAAAACGAAGTAAATAAGTACCAACAAACAAGAATAATAAAAACAAAAACATATACAAGAAGAGACAGTAGAGACAGAGCGGCTCAGATTCCAGTCTCCACCCGATCCCCACCAAGGTACGAAGAGGCGAGGCGTTCGGCCGCCAGAATTTGAAAATTTTCCCTGCAACCCAACCGTCGAAAGTCCACCTCAAAGCGGAGTAACAGCCGATACCTGGTTTTACTCAGTATCTTAAAGTACGACACCGGCGCCTGCTAGAAAACTAATTCGTTTCGAACAAGCCAGATGACGTACTTAAAGATGGTTAAAGTATATCAGAAGGAAAAGGCCTGGTGGCTGGGAACAGGGATTGGAACGTGGTACAGTATGGTCTCGGCCGAGAGAGGCGGGACCAGTAAAAGGCGGGCCAAACTTTCCCAGATCTTCATCGATGTCGGACTCAAAACAGATGTGCAAAACAGATTTCGCCTGAGTGTGGCACATGGGACACAACTCAATTGCACTAGAGTTCCAGAGGTATACACGCTCCCTCACCGGAAGGATGTTATGCACGACGTGCCAGTTAAAAGCCTGGAGATTGCTCCCAACACGGTGCGGCGCGACGCGGTTCCAAATAACGTCCTACGGTAGAGCAGGATGGTGGCGCTCGATCCTGTGGGTACATTCAGTAAACGTGTCATCAACTGAGATGTGAAATTATCAAAAATAGGAGAAAGAGTCGGAATGTCCCTCTACTGATGTACAACGTTAAAATTAGGGGTTCAATTCCACTCGGTGAACTCAGCAGATAGCCCGATATGGCTTTGCTATAAGAAAACACACACACAAACTTACGAACTGTGTAAGGTACAGAAATAATGGTAACTGGAGGGACCGTAAGGTTTAATATCCAACACTGTCAAGGACTTGGAAGCGATGTGAAAATAACAGATTTACGGCTAGTAAAAACTATGCCCACATTTTTTGCTTTCCCCTTTCATATAAAATTAGACTTGAAATACTTACTTGGAGGACTGTAACAAGGCGTTAGTGACCATGTACTCCCTCTCTAGGTGAGTATCGTCATGAGGACTGATGCAGAAGATAAGTGATTCCGAGCAAACGGAAAAGAAGCGCAGTAGCTTTGATGAATTTCCTACAGTTACTTATTCTATTCTGCCATTTATTTTCCTTTGGAAAGCTGTTTACATTTCTTTCCAATAAAATCCCTCATACGTTTCGTGGATTTTTATTTCTCGTGATTCTGAGGCTACGACTGATTTTATTTTATAGATTTTGAAATCTATAAAAAAAACAATACATTAGAATACAATCGTAACTATTACTATAACCTGAACTGTTCTATGGTGAAGAATATTCATGAATTTATTCAGGATTTTTAAAACATAAGAAACTTAACAAACCATTTTTAAAATAAACACATGAAATGCTTTTAACAATTCTTTTGACATCTCATCAAATTACAGTTCTGGTTGTTTAGTTGACTTGTTTCAACACCCAGTGAATAATTGTACAAATTATATTATGCTCAGGGGCTAAATTTTCTTGCTGTTCCTAATTTTGAAATGATAGAATGAAGAGGGAAAAAAAAACAATCCAACAACACCCGATGGGCCACTCTAACTCAATAATGGTGTTTGGCAGTCACTTATGTAATGCACCAACCCTGTAGAAATACGTGGTACAATTGGTTCCCATTAAATTCGCTGTAAGTGAAATAGAAGTATGGACAGTCAGTGGGGCTCAAACCATGGGACCTCGGATCTAAGGTCCAGTATAAAGTATATATGTTTAACTTATTAACATGATTCCTTTTTCTCTATGAGTACATGCTAAATAAATATTGGAAACATCACAGTAAACTATATTTCTTAACATATAAGTCAATAAAACAGTTTTAATGTGCTGTTAAACACAAATTAATGTAGTTTTTACTCCTCTATTTTCATTATGTTATTGTTTCTCGAAGCTCAATCTCTTCAACTGGACCTTCTGTATGATATTTGGCCAGTCTTTAAAAAAGATTTGAATATGAAATTCACATTTACTAAAAAACAAAACAGAAATGACAAGATACTATAATATCTTTCAAGAACATTTTCAAACATATTCCCTGGTTATAATTGAAACACAAGATAAATGTCGCTTTAGCACTTAAATAGAAAGTTTGAAACTCCATCTTTAACTGAAAAATAATTACCTAAGGCTTCTTTAAAACAACTAGCATCTTTCTATGAGTGAATAATACAGTCACAACTTCTTTATGATACTTTTCACCCTCATATGTACAATGATTAAAACCTTCTTTAAAACGCAACAGATTTATTTTTCATTATTTAAGTAAACTCACACCTTTGTTAGATTTCGCGTGCACTAAATATCTGTGGAGTTTACGACCCTTCATGATTCACAGACACCTCAATGTATCAATTAAGCTTCACCCTTATATCTAATTATTTTATAAGTAGGATCAGTACACATACACATACAAAAAACACTTTTGGATATCAAACCATGGTATTAATATCTGTGCACATGAGGTATGTTTAGTTTTAATAACTTTTGAGTGAAAATATAAACACAGTTTCAAACTTGATGTACACATGATCTTGGGAGAGAGGGTGGAGAGAAGAAACACTGATACTGGATTCGGTTTGTATGTCCCTTAAAACTCTATGTATCTAAAACCAGATTTGGGGCTTTATAAGCCTTCAGATTTACAGCTGAGCACTAGGATGTAAAATGTATTAGTTGCGGTTTCAACACAGAATACACAAGATATCTTGTCGAAATTAAAATTTTTGAAACCTTTTTTTTTCTGGTAAAATATTTTTCCAACGTTGATTATAAAGTTTCTTGATTCTGACAACTGGTAACAGGTTTGTTTTGTTTTTTTTGCGTTTTTATCTTCAACCAATCAAGAAAGAATGCCAAATAACGTGACAGAAGCATTCTTCTTACTACAACGTGGCTGATAGAAGTAGTAAAACATTTTCTGTAAACATTTTATACGAGTACGCTGGAAGATTTGTTAAACTAAAGCGTCAAAAACTCTCTTAATAATGAAACAAATCTAACAAACAGTTAAACTTTATTTGTTGAAGTACATAAATTAAAAGGTAAACATTATAACTGTGTATTTAAAGTTAAGCCCACTGAAATTAATAATTGATTAACAAATACCTGTTTGTTTTGGAAATTCGCACAAAGCTACTCGAGGGCTATCTGTGCTAGCCGTCCCTAATTTTGCAGTTTAAGACTAGAGGGAAGGCAGCTAGTCATCACCACCTACCGCCAACTCTTGTACCAACGAATAGTGAGATTGACCGTCACATTATAACGCCCCCACGGCTGGGAGGGCGAGCATGTTTGGCGCGACTCGGGCGCGAACCCGCGACCCTCAGATTACGAAGAGCACGCCTTAACACGCTTGGCCATGCCGGGCCTGTTGTATAAGTAAGGCTTCTTTAATTTTGCGTTTGTTTATGTTTGTTTCTTTATTTAGTATTTCGGTGTTTTCTATGGTTATGCTGTGCTTACTTGATTTGCAGTGTTCGAAAACGTGTGAAGGTGACTTTTTATGTTCTTTGAATCTGGTTTCCATTTTTCTACTTGTTGTTGTTGTTATTTTGAATTAAGCACAAAGCTACAAATAGGGCTATCTGTGACCTGCCCACCATGAGTATCGAAACCCTGTTTTTAGCGTTGTAGGTCCGCAGACACACCGCTGAGCCACTGGGGGCCTTCTACTTGTTTCTCCAATATAAAAGTCGTGGCAGTTATCACATTGTATTTTATAAGTAATGTTGGTGTGGTGTTTGTCAGTGTAGTTTTTACATAGTATAGACCTCAGTAATGTGAAACCTTTCACATTAGTAAACAATCAACATTAGACTGACGTGAATACAAAACCTAGATGCTTTAAACATGTTAAAGAAAGACAGATGTTATGTATATGTGTGAATATTTTGTTAACGACAACATGTCGTGTTGTGTTTGAATTTTCATTTTCTATTATACATTTTTCCATATTGATATTATTGTTTTGAAGTTTAAACTAATATTTTGTTATTTAGAACTTTCTTGAATTAAGTAGACCAATCATATGTTGTAAATGAGTGCTGGTGATTTCCTGTCTAGAGTGTAGTCTCGTGCAAGAACGGATATGCGTGGATAGATCTGGAGTTGTATGGAAATTGCAAGATTGTTCGAGAAGTAGGCCTATCGGTATAAAAGACAGTGACAAGAGAGAGATTCAGTCATCAGTCATCAGTTTTTATTCGAAAAAAGAAGATAGATTCAGTCATTAGTTTTATTCGAAGAATAAGAGTGAGAGTCAGGCATCAGTTTTAGTTATTTGAGAAAGATTAAGTGTTTGCTGTGAATATTCAACTTGGATTTGTGATTGAAGTTAGATCTACGGAAGTTGTGATTTTATTTCGTCAATCTCTACGATACATCTGAATTACTGCTTGAGCTGAGAGACGGCGATTTCATTGAACTGTGAACTGTTTCGGAAATCCTTCGTGGGACCAAATTCACACCCTAGACTGGAATTTGAGACTTTAATTTTAGATCATTACATTAGATACAGGCCAGTACCGTTTTGTATTGTGATTTATTTTGAAGTTTGAAACTAATATTATTTTGTTTTGTAATTAATTTCGAATGTTGTAACTTAATATCTGTCACTATTATTATATAATTTGTGTTATATCTGTTATATTTGTTAATAGTTTAGTGTAATAAATTATACAAGCTGTTATCTGTGTTTTTCTGTTGCGTTTAATCTACGAAGAACTTAAAACATCAAAAAATACGTAACAACAGATAACACAAAATAACATTAAGTCTTTTCCCATGATATGATTCTTTAGAGACAGATAAAAGATGCGAGACTCCAAGACGTATAGTTAACTCTGAGCTGGTCATCGCAGTTATCAAGATAAAGTGATTAGATCATTTTATAACAAATAGAAAGAACTGTAAACATGTTTATTTGGTTATAAACCGACAGATTTAACTGTTTTATCTCATGATGTAGAGAAGATGAATATGTTATGTCTTTGTGTCAACCAAGAGGAATCAAACCACTGATTTTAGAGATGTACATCTCAAGATGCAACACTGTTTTATCGGAAGATATCACGAATATTAATACTAGAACTACAAAAGCTTCAAAAACAGACATTTTTTTTATACAGACCCAACTAAAACAGTACTCCATCCTAGCCCACAGTTATGATTACATATATAAACTAGCATGTGAAATACACCCTTAATATATAAACTTTTGTTAATGTGTGAACTACTGGCTAGTGAATCATCGTGTTGGTCCTGATGTTTTTACTATTTTATTGTCAAACAGGATTAGTAGTTCACCAATATGGAGATATAACTTTTGTAAGTGTTGAGTCATTTTAACAAATTAATTACACATATATCATCAACACATTATATTATATCAGAAGCTGTAAGTATATTTAGCAGTCTGTAGATGGTGCTTCTTTCAGGCGAAATGTGGATATTTGGATCGAATCACACATTAAAAACTTTTCCAGTATATGGTCTATAAATTAAAAATGTACATGTAGCGTAACATTTGAATACAAGAGTTGTGTAGATAAGCAATTAGATCTAAATTCCAGGTCAATCGTCCCGGCATAGCCAGAAGGTTAGGGTACTTGACTTGAAATCTGAAGACACTAGGTTCAAATCCCTTTTAGTCATGAAGAGTGGGATTGACCGTCACTTGGCTAAAAAGGCAAGCATGTTTGGTGGGGCAGGGATTCGAACCCGTCACCTTCAAATTGGGAGTCAAGCGACTATTCATCTGGCCATACAGGACTAATATAGTGTTAATGAAGGTATACCAATAATATAATGTCAGTGAAAGTTGTTGAAAATGTTGATGTATGTTGCCTTGTTTGTCAATTCAACTGAGTTTAAGGAGTATTTCAATCTTGAAAAGTCGGACGAGTGCGCAATTTACCGTTCGAGAAAAGCACGAAATGTTTACTTCTGGGCAAAGGAGAATCTTCATTATTATGAAGACATTGAATACATTCCGCATATCATGATGTGGGCAGCACTTTATGCACGTCATGTTATTCGATCATACTTCATTGACGGGCCAGTAAACCATACCTCATATCTAAACTGTTAAGAATATTGAGATAGATGCTGCCACCTGTAGTTAGGAATATTTTTTCTCTCTACATTTGCACTCAATGAATGAACACGTATCAATAGGTTATGGGCCCAGGAATGCTCTTATAGTGCTTAAACAGATGAAACTGTTTTAAAATTGTTTGTACAAGTAATCCAGGGAATACTAAGGATTACTGTAGAACAGTTTTGGATGAAAATTTTTGTTGGATGGCACTGGATTTATATGGACACTTTATCACAAGTGCTGGGTGATTCGTTTTCTTTGTCTGGAAGCCATTGTGAAATATCAAGATAAACTGTAAGTAAAATATTGATTGACACTCTATTTTCTCAAGTCATGTAAAGGGAGAAATAGATCTAAATCAAAGAAAGGAATATTACAGTTGTGGTTGAAATAGTTTGAAAATGGAAAATAAAATATCAATAGATAAGTTGGGGGAAAATAATTGAGCCACATGTAAATTTCAAATGAAACATTTATTGAAAGGAAAAGGCCTATGGGGCCATGTGACTGAAACAGAGGTATTGGCAAAGACAGCCAATGATGAAACAAGGCAGATTTCAACAGGAAAACGGAAAGAACATTTTCAACAACATCAAAGGTTCTGAATATTCAAGGTGCACAACTATATCTTGTCACCTCATGCACAACTCCTAAGGAAGCATGGAATGTACTGCGTGCTCACTTTGATAGGAACACACCAGCCAATAAACTATTCCTGAAAAAGATATATTTTGATATGAGATGAAAGAAAGCAAGACGGTCCAAGAACATTTAAAACAAACGAAGGAATTAACGGATCAGCTTGCTGCGGTTGGGGCGGAACTAACAGAAAAAGATCAGATTGTTACCTAACTTGGTAGTCTGCCAGCTAGCTATGATATAATTGTAACAGTCCTGGAAAACAAAACTGATGATATCTCATTAGAATTTAAGGAACAGACACTGATTAATGAAGTACAAAAGACCACATCATATGAAACATCATCAACTGCATTAGCCACTCATAGCAACTTCAAACCACATGGAAAGAAACAAAGAAAAGGGTAACAGCTTCAATTGTTTTAAGTGTGGCAGAGAGGGATATATAAAACGCAATTGTCCAACACTGAAGGAAATGACCCACAAAGCTAAGAATGTGGACAATAATGTGGCGGAAGACAATACTGATGAAAATAATGGTGTTGCTTTTGTAACAAACCAGGATAAAGGAATAGGAAATGGGGAATAGTTGGTGGATTCTGGTGTGTCTAGGCATATAACACACCAAAGGAACATGTAATCAAATTATCACAAGTTTCGCACACCTCAGCAAGTTAGGATTGGTGATGGAAGAACTGTTAAAGCTCTTGGAGTTGGAAACTGTAAACTAGAAATAACATTTAAAGCTAGTAATTCAAAGCATGTCACAATGCAGAGTGTCCTTCCTATACCAAAATTAGCTAACGATATATTTTCAGTAGGAGCTGCTACTGAAAAAGGAAATATTGTGCACTTTGGGATTAATCTCTGTTACATTCGAAGTAAATCAGGACAACTCCATGGCATGGGTACAAGAAAGAATGAGGGTATATACCAACTGGACTGTAAGACCAGTGTTATCGAGAATGCCTCAGTCGCCTCAAACAGCAGCATGAATGGCTTAGATATATGTCATCAACAACTAGGGTATGTCAGTGTTTCACAGTTACAGAAGCTTGTCAGGAGTGGAAATGTAAGTGGAATCAATTCCAGAAGTCTGATGAAGCCAGTTTCTGTGAGGGATGCACTGAAGGTAAAATGCACGGGAAGCCATTTAAGTCAGTGGGAGAAATCAGATCTAAGGGAAGACTGCAACTGGTACACAGTGATGTCTATGGTCCCATGCAAACTCTATCTATTGCACGTAGCAAGTTCTTTGTTACATTTATCGATGATTACTCAAAAGAGGTGTGGGTTTGGTACGATTCAAAGTGAGGGAACCAAAACAGTGGTAATGGATTATCTAGCTACAACATGTGAAACAGGGAAAATGGTTTGGTGAAGAGGATAAAGTATTGGGTGGAAGTAAGGACTTAAACATTTTGTCAATTCACCCAAAATGGGTTTCCACCATCAAAATAATGAAGATATGACTGAGAAATCTTTCCATAAGTAGGAAAACAGAAGGCTATCTTGCATGTAATAACGAAACCATAGACCAAGTCAATGGAGATGTGGAGCAAGCGTTTTGTTTGAAACAATAAAATATAGCACCATCGGATAGAGAAAAGGAAGCATCTACAGAACTCTGCAATGTTAATAGGAAGAAAGACATCTGTAATATAGACCTGAATATGGAGTGATGGTCTAATGAACTGAAGAGAACTTTTCTAAATGAAAACGTTGGACAGATTAATAACTAAATCCCTTCCGTGTCTTTGTAGGGACACCAAGTAAACCCTTGTAAGAGGGTTGGTAAATTTCTTTACACCTAAAGAGGACATAACCTATTCTAAAGAGGATGAAACTGAACCGGTTGAGAACTGATAGGAAGGGAGAAAAGAACTGGAGTGAAAGTCTATGTGTAAGAATGGTTGTAATCCATCCGTTCTTTGATATGTAGGACCAGAGAAGCAAAAATTGTATAAAGCAAGCCACAGCAGAAAATATGATGTAACAAAAATCATTCCAAAGCAAACAGCATCTCGGTGAAGTACTTCTGACATGAGATGAAGACGTAAAGTGCAAAAAAGCAAACAAAGAAGTTTCAGGAAAAGGCAGGGTGATTGTGTACTGGATAGTTGAACTGAACTAAATGGGTCACCTTTCCAAAAATTCAAAATTAAAACCACAGTTTGGGAATCTAGATAGTGCATGTAAAAATAACCATAATTCTTAATGTAGGAATCAGTAAGATTATGAAGACCAGACATATGGTCCTGGAAATGTAGTTGGTCTGAAAAGAAATCAATATGTATTCAAATGTGAGCAAATGATAAGAAACAAGTAGTGCATCAGAATTAGATTTATACAAACTGGATTGTGAAAGAGGGAAAAAGACCTGGAATGGAATATACATGAGAAACTAAGCCCACATAAGGAGAAGATGGTCGAATATTGTCCTCAATGGAAAGTTCACAAAGCCTTGGAAATAGATGAGAGTAAACAAAGAAGCTGACCTCCTGCTAAATGTCCTATTGAAAACGAAGGGATGAAAGAGAGTCAAATAGATGTGAATGAAGTTGCAGGCTACATGATGGTGTCTCCTTGAATTTATGAAAAGTGGCTGTTACGTCATCAACACGTAACTTTCTTTTCCTCGCCACTGTTGAAATTTCACTTACGTGAATAAATTTTCTCACAAAGGATAGAGAAATAGTAATATGGACTTCCAAGTTACTAAATAAAAAAACTGTAATTCGAATAACAAAGCAAATCTTTGTTATTAAAAACTAGTAAATTTACAAAACAATTTTTTTTAAGTTTCACTCGCGCAAAACTATAGGGAGAACTAGAAAATAGGATGTTGGTGTTTCTAAGACATCTGCTGAATTATGAGAAATCTCATGAGTTAAGATGGCAATTGCCTAAAGAGCAAATCTCAGAAACAAACGAACAAAGAAGATATCTTAACTGTGTTAAAAGGATTATCTTGTTTCAGAAGGAGCTGTAACAAACAAAAAACATACCAGTCGGCTGAGAAACTCCTTTGATACTATCTCCTGCAGGCTGATTTTTTGGAGATCTGGTATGGAAAGAAGATGGACCCGTTTAGATGTATTGTGTTGGCAAAAATGTTCCCCACAATATCTTAGGAAAGAAGGTGGACACGTTTAGATGGACTGTATTGGGAAGAATGCTTCCCACCCTATCATAGAAAACAAGGTGGATCCGTTTAGATGGACTGTATTGGGAAGAATGCTCCCCACTCTGTCCTGGGAAAGAAGGTGGACCCGTTTAGATGTATTGTGTTGGCAAAGATGCTCCCCACTCTTTCATAGGAAACAAGGTGGACACGTCCAGATGTATTGTGTTGGCAAGGATGTTCGCCACTCTACCCTGGAAAAGAAGGTGGACCCGTTTAGATGTATTGTGTTGGCAAGGATGTTCCCCACTCTATCCTGGTAATGAAGGTGGACACGTTTAGATGGACCGTGTTGGGAAGAATGCTCCCCACCCTATCATAGGAAACAAGGTGGACCCATTTAAATGTATTGTGTTGGCAAAGATGCTCCCCACTCTACCCTGGAAAAGAAGGTAGTCACGTTTAGATGTATTGGGTTGGCATGGATGCTCCCCACCGTATTCTGGGAAAAAAGGTGGACTAAATTATATGTATTGTGTTACGTTTTTTATGTTTTATGAACGCAACATAAAGACACAGATAACAGCTTGTATAATTTATTACAATAAGTTTTTTTTTATATATGACAGATATAACATAAATTATATAATAACAATGACAGATATTCAGTTTCATCCTTCAAAATTAATTACAATACAAAATAGTACTGGTTTCAACCTTCAAAGTTAATTACAATACAAAATTGTACTGGCCTGTGTCCGATATAATGATCTAGAATGAAAGTCCAAAAGTTCAGATCAAAAATCCAAAATTCCGGTCTAGGGTGTGAATTTGGTCTCACGAAGAAATTTCGAAGTTTGAATGGAGAATGACAAAGTTCTTTATACGGTGTTTTCGATGAACGTCTCAAACTTATCGCCTTCCAATTTTCCCGTTCTCCCCTAAACAGTATTACACGTTTTGACTTTCAGTATAACTAGTAATTCAAATAAATCGTAGAGATTGACGAAATAAAATCACAGCTTCTGTAGATCTAACTTCAGTCACAAATCAAAGTTGAATAAACTCACAGCAAACACTTAAACTTTCTCAAACGAATGACTGACTCTTCTCTTTTTCCCTCTCGTCGCCGTCTGTTTATATATTAGTAGGCCTCTTCTCGAACAATCGTGTAACTTCCACAGAACTCCAGAGCAATCCGCGCATGTCCGTTCTTGCACGAGACTCAACGTCTAGACACTAGGCCACCAACATTCCATTTATAGTCAATTGATTGATCTACCTAATTTTAGAAATTTCTAAATGTTATTTTAAATGAATAACAATATATTTTTGTTGGTTTAAACTTTGAAACAATAATATAAATATGGAAATATAAATAATAGATATGGAAGTTTAAACACAACACGACATGTTGTTGTTTACAAAATATTTACATGACATTTACATAAGAATTGTGTTTGCTAACATGTCCTTCCCCTCCACCATGGGAAAGAAGGTGGAAAATGTTAAAAATGTTATTTTTACACCCAACGTAGTGACCCGTACTTTCTAGAATGGAAAAGGATGTACCTACTTAATACGTTATCTCACTAGTGTGTTCCTCGAAGAAGAGAAGTCACACTCCAACGACATCCTTGTGCACTTTCCGAGGGGTGCTCGTCTAGGTTCCTCCACCAAGTCAATGTAAGATTCTCAATGAGATTCCTGTTATTACGTGTTTTGGGGTAAGATATTGTATCAAATTTGATATTTTCTTAGAATGAAATTATATTTCCGATAGATACTTCACACTCCTCACACTTCCCATTTCTGGTGCTTCTTTTCTGTCAACTTTGAAGATTTTAAAGTTGTAACTCTGTAGAATGTTGTACCATACGGGTACTAAATTATATTAAAATGTATAAAACATGGTACTTGTGATATGATGGTAACCAAATGCTAGGATTAAATGTGTTCAAATTATTTGTATGTAATTAGAACCTAAAGTTGGTAAACATCTCAGATAGAATACCAAACAGAATTTTTCAAACAATCCGTGTTAAAGTTCTCTTCATCTCTTTCTGTGTAGTATTTCAACAAATGACTTTAATGTTCTGAAATGTAAAATTAATTGTTCATCAGACAAAATTCAATATAAATTTTAATGACTGGTATATTTTGCTGTTATTAATCAAATTTTTAAACCTATATTCCTTACCTACTTTCTTATCATGGAGAAACATTCATATCTCATAACGTGAAAAGTTTAAGTTAATGTTACAATTTAAAGTATTTATATTATTAATTATGTTTCACTCAGACACAAACCTACTTATACCAACAACTACAAGAAGTAATGACTGAGTGTTTCAGTCATGTTAAGAACCACTCAATAACAACATACCGTTGTGTCACATGTTGATATGTTTTATGGCTGTGTTTATTTGGTATAAATACATAAATACAGCCATAAAACTATGCTCACCAGATAAAATTAACGACGAATTAGACAAAATAAAACAATACTTTATCAAGATCATAAAGTTTTCTCCACAAACCGTAGAAAACCTTATACGCACACACCTAGACAGAAAGCAAAATCAACCAACAAAAGTAAATGTGTCTCACGAATCAATAAATCACGAAACCATATACTGCTGTATACCATATATTCCTGACATCAGCAAACAAATAACCAACATTTGGCAAAAACTAGTAGCAAAATATGACACTCCAGTTAATACTAAATTTATTCAAAAACCAGGCACAAAACTAAAGTCTATACTATGTAAGAACTACACTGACAAACACCACACAAACATTATTTATAAAATACAATGTGATAACTGCCACGACTTCTATATTGGGGAAAACAGGTAGAAAAATGGAAACCAGATTCAAAGAACATAAAAAGTCACCTTCACACGTCTTCGAACACTACAAGTCAAATAAACACAACCATAGAAAACACTCAAATACTAAATAAATAAACAAACATAATCAAACACAAAATTAAAGAAGCCTTACTTATACAACAACTTAAACCCAAAATGAACCAATACAAAGGAACACCTTCATACCTATATTGAAAATGATATAATAAATAATAATAATAAAATAAATAATATAAAATTATATATTCAAACATCTAATGACGCCCTCTACATTCCGCCACTCAGTTACACACCCCTTTCAAACATATGGTCAGCTTCCGGTTAGTTACCTTCCTTTCTTTGTTCGCTCCTCAACGTAAAATTTTTCTCAACTCAAACAAGCCGTTTTTACAAATATATTTTTTCTACAAGTGGGTTTTCTCGACATCACTGAACAAAAATAGACAATATATATATATACAAGTCTACAAAATCTTAATCAAATTTATTTGAAAAACATGTCCAGTTTTAACAGTTTATTTTTCTAATGCACTTTCTCATGCGGTTCAAAGAGAACGACAATTTTAGGACCTTTTCATTAAGTTCATTTTTCACTTCATTTTTGCATACAATTTGATAGAGTTAATATACCTTAACACTTGCGATGAAGTAGGAATTTCTATATCCTCACTATCTTTTCCATTTAGCTCATTTTCTGAATCTCTCACACTGTTACCATCTTCAGATTCTATAACAGATTATAAATCAGTTTCATCAGTTCCTGTTAAACATTCCTTTCAACGTTCACAAAACTTTCCGCATTAACAGAATCATCTGCATCAATCAGAGTTTAGATTTCACTAGAATCGTCATAACAAACAACTTTAAAAAACATGAGCGCATAAAGTAAATATTCCCGAAATTTTAAAATTAGGGTAGATAAGAAATTTTTTTTCGTGAGAATTATGTAAAGAGTAGAATTTTCCCCTTAAAAGATAAATATATTTCTACAAGTCATGAATCTAATTGAACTGCAAAATTAATGTTTTTCATATTTACCTATTATTCATGTTTTTTTAAGTTTTCCATCAGTAATTCGAGGGTCGATGATTCGAATCCCCGTCACATCAAACATGCTCGCCCTTTCACCCGTAGGAGCGTTATAATATTACGGCCACTCCCACTATTCGTTGATAAAAGAGTAGCTCCTCAGTTGGCGGTGGGTAGTGATGACTAGTTGCCTTCCCTCTAGTCTTACATTGCTAAATTAGGTATGGCTATCGCAGGTATCAGTTGTGTAGATTTTAGTGAAATTCAAAAACAATCGCAAATGGAGGAAGAATTTAAAGAGTACCTGACCCTCCAGGTTACATGTGATTATCCAAATCCTGATAGAGAGCGACCAAAAGTTCAGTCAATCGTTCTTTCGAATAGCGACCTCTGGAATAATGACGAAAGAAAAAATAACAAAATATATTTAACTCACACTAACTGTAACAAAATGTCCGAGAATTATTTATAATATAAGAAATTAGAATTTAATCAAAAATAGTTTTTCCACTTTACTCAGGTTCTAATTCTACTTGTTGATAGATGAGGTAGGCGGAATATGGTTTTCCGTCCGCGTTACTCAGGTTCCGCCATATTGAGGGCCTTTTATAAGAGAAATCTTAAGATAATGCTGTAACATTTTGATATTTCCGGCTTGTACAGGCTTCCCCCATACGCAGTTTCCGGCTTAAACAGGTTTTACTGTGTTATATGTTTGTATTATATGAAATAAAAAAATAGAAAGAACCACAAAATGTTTTATGATTAAATTGAAGTACACAAACAGACGCTACAAAGAAACAAACATTTAAAGTTGAAAGGACACATAATTTACTGGCAGTGATAAAAAATAAAATTTAAGAATGTGTTATACTCTAAAGTAAGTGTGTTAAGGCAAAAGTAATCATTTAAAATGTTTTGTTATTTTGTGTTGTTTTTAAATGTAGGTTCAGTTACACGTAACATCGATTGTATGTGTTAAATTTTGTATTTATTTCTTTAATGAGTATAACTTCCATGTATTTATCTCTTCAAGTTATTTTAAAAAAGTTTAAATGGGTTTTGTTTTTCTATTCTTGATGTTCCATTTTTGTATAGGAAGTGTTCTGCTGGGGTGGTTTAGTGTTAGCCCTACGTATATAATGAACTAACATGTTTTGAGATGTGAGCGTAAAAAGGTCTTCCGGTTTCCCTTATAAGTTTCAATGTAAGATCTATTGTTAAAAGTTAAAGTGAACTCTTATTTCTCAGTCACTTCACACTGACAAATGATTGAAGTTTTTTCTGTATAGTCGAGTGAAAATTTAATTTTTTTCAAACATTTCGACTATTTGACATTCTTTCTAAGGTTTTTTCTTCATCTCTCCACACAATTTCTACTTGTTTCCCATATATCCTTATTTGTGAAAGATATACATCTATGTGTTTGAGAGGTAAGCCTTGAGTAACATTATTTATTTGTTTGTAGCATAAAGCTATACATAATCTGTGTTCTTCCTACTACAAGTATCAAAACCAGGTTTTTACGAACTTATAGTGTTGTGTCACATTTTATGTTATTGTTTATTAAGATTTTTTCAGCATAACTGAGATTACTTCAAGAATAAAATTGTAAGGTTAAAAGCTATGTCACCACCAAGTTGTTATTACACCTCAGAAGGTAACGATTACACGAGCACACGCCCACTGTAAATAAAAAACTTACATCTGTCTTGTAAACTGACAGATAACAAAACACTGGGAAATATAATCATTATAAGCCTCGAAACCTGAAGGTTATAAAGAATTATAATTATTTTAGGTTTTTAATTCACACACATAAAGCAATTTATTCAAACGTTTCAATTCTGTAAGTCTTGGGGCCAGCCTGGCCAGGTGGTTAAAGTATTCAAATCACAGTCTGAGAGTCGTGGGTTCGAATTCCCGGCAAACCAAACGTGGCCGCGCTTTCAGCCGTTGAGGTGTCATTTTATGACCTTCAATAACACTATTCATTAGTAAAGTTAGTTAGTTCAAGAGGCTTAAGAATTATAGCCAGACAGTTGTGGTTATACATACATTGTCATACCAGAGAAATGATTAATAAATATTCTGTGAGACAGTTTTCGTTTTTGTAAACATGAATCAATTTCTAACCATTGCAGTCGATCTGAGTTTTTCATCTGTGTGTTGAGGAGCAGTACTGTGTTGCACGGTAAACAATTTTTTTTAACTTGTTGTTATGTGTTTTTAAGCGCAAAGCTACAAAGGGGCTATCTGTGCTCTGCCCATTACGTATATCGAAACCCGGATTTTAACAGTATAAGCCTGCAGACGTACTTCTCAGCCACTGGGAACTCCTTTTAAATTATTTCAACACTAAGAGTAATACTTTACTGTAAAATTTATTCTCTTACTAGATTGAAAGAGTAAGACTAACTAAACGTGTCATCGACTTGGATGTGAACTTGTCAAAAATAGGAGAAAGAGTTGGAACGTTCCTCTACGAAATTACACCGTTAATATTAGAGGTTCGATTCCCCTCGGTGGATATAGTAAATAGCTCCATGTGGCTTGGCTCTAAGAAAACACACACACACGCAGAGTCGGAAAGTTTTCTTTCGCAAGTTGTCACCCCAATGCGCTATTTTATTTCATTTCCTGACGCGACAGGCGAATAGAACTTGTCTTATACTTACGAACTGCCCTCCCCCGCGGCTACAGCGGTAAGTCTGGGATTTACAACGCTAAAATCAGGGATTCCCCTCAGCGAGCTCAGCAGATAGCCCGATATGGCTTTGCTACAAGAAAACACACACACAAAATTACGAACTGTGTAAGATACAGAAATAATGGTAACTGGACGGACCGTAAGGTTTAATATCCAACACTGTCAAGGACTTGGAAGCGATGTGAAAATAACAGATTTACGGCTAGTAAAAAACAGACCCACATTTTTTGCTTTCCCCGTTCATATAAAATTAGACTTGAAAGACTTACTTGGAGGACTGTAACAAGGCGTTAGTGACCATGTATTCCCTCTCTAGGTGAGTATCGTCATGAGGACTGATGCAGAAGATAAGTGATTCCGAGTAAACGGAAAAGAAGCGCAGTAGCTTTGATGACTTTCCTATAAAAAGAGTTATTTATTCTTTTCTGACATTCATTTTCCTTTGGAAAGCTGTTTACATTTCTTTCCAATAAAATCCCTGATACGTTACGTGGATTTTTGTTTCTTGTGATTCTGAGGCTACGACTGATTTTATTTTATAGATTTTGAAAACACCGATAAATCCTTTAAGCTCTATCTATTTATTTTAATATTTAATCTTGTATAACAGTCACAGCCTGATATAAATTTTATTATTATGAGTTAATGTGTTTTTTTAAGAATACACAGTTCTATAAATCACTCAACATCTGGGAATTCTAATGTATAGAAGTACATTAAAAGGTTAATCTATTGGTAAAAACAAAACAAAACAAACCTGAAACTGTTTACAGTTTTATCATCAATGTTCAGTGTGAAACATGTTGAGGAGTGGTAATTGAAATAATCAATAAAAATCTAAATAATTCCAAACAGGACAAACACTGGAACATTTTTGAATTTCTATATTACTACTCTTAAAAGGATAGAATTACTTATGAAGTAAAAAATACAACAAATACTTCACTATATAAACTGATATTTTCCCATAGTTTTCTAGATATTCATATGTTTATTTTTCTTCAACTTTCAAAATAATTTTTACCATTGCTCAGATTGTTACTAAATCAGACAACCACTAATATCTGCCTGACATGCGCGGTTTCTGTGGAATTATCCATACGTAACTTTGTCATCAATACTCGTACAACGTTGACTGAAAAAAAATACCAACAACATCTCTATTTAAATACCAGTCCGTCTATATCTATGTTCATACATATATATGTGTATATATAAATACAGTTATCGTAGTAAATGAGTGAGAAAGTGTATGAGAACCTTTGTAAATTATTTATATATACACCAACTTGTAGTGATTTTTCAGTCGAGGAATTTAATGGGGATCCATGTTTGTATATGTTGAGTGATAAACAAGCAAATGGTACAAAAGTCCGGTGTACTTCCCTACGCCACACCAAATATGGTCGACATTTTAGCCGTGTGGACATTATAAAGTGACGGTCAATCCCACTATTCGTTGATAAAATAGTAGACCAAGACTTGCCGGTGGGTAGCAATGACTATTTGCCTTTCATCTGATCTTTCTGCTACATTAGGGACGACAAGCGCAAATAGACCTCGTGTAGCAGTGACTAAAGACAAATTGTAAGATTGTATGAAACTCTTGAGTAAGTGTGTTAAATGAGTTTTGGTTTTCTCTGTTTGGTGTTTCATGTTTGTATAGTAAGTGTTCTGCTAAGAAGAATTTAACAATAACAAACCGTTATGTCACATTTTAAATTCTGATAAATAGTGTTATTAATTCATAACAAGTTAGTGTAGGATATCCTGTTTGTTGTTAACATTATTCATTCCTGTTCTACCGTTATTTAAATAGTTTATGTTGAACTTTGCCTTCATCCGTTGCTTTTCACACTCAACATGACAAGTGAAGTCGTCATAAACAGAAGATAGATGAACTGATGAACAGACACCACGGTTCACAGTGTGTACAAAACAAGCAGTGCATAATGTTCTCTGTTCAACCACATTCAGATATTGTCTACAGCTACTTTCAAAGCTGAATTTCACTGACTGGTGTTGAGATCGAATTCTGTAATATCATAAAAAGATAAGATAAAAAGTCTGTAGAAAGTAAACCACTAAGAACATTGTACGGAAAAACGAGGCTTGAGTATTTAGTATGTAAAGAAATGAGAATTACTTAACAAATACAATAATAGGATTTGGAATTAAAAGCTGAAAATAATAGGTAAATTTTGTATTGCTAAACACACGTCCATAGGCTATGGGATTAAGGGTTAAAAACAATAGGTAAATTGTATACTGGGGTATCTCGTCAGACTTCACATATAAACAAACATGAAAGTCTCGATTGGTTTCTCACATTTTTGTGAGAATAATGAAGTCTAAAGTATATCTAAGTAAAACTGTTCGTACAGATTTATTTATAGTTGTATGTTATTCAGAGGAATCAGTAAAGTAGTCAACCAGGAATGTATGTTGCTCAGAGGTATCAGTAAAGTAGTGAACCAGGAATGTATGTTGTTCAGAGGTATCAGTAAAGCAGTCAACCAGGAATGTATGTTGTTCAGAGGTATCGGTAAAGTAGTCAACCAGGAATGTACGTTGTTCAGAGGTATCAGTAAAGTAGTGAACTAGGAATGTATGTTGTTCAGAGGTATCAGTAATGCTTAGTCGCACGGTTGAGTGCCCCAAGTGAAAATTACGGTTTACCTGCCAGGGTGTAAATTCGACCTTTTTCCTAGCTATACACCCTTGTGCAAAATAATTAAAACAAGACGGAAAATTACGATTTTTTTCAATTTTTTGTGTTTTATTTCTGAGAAACCAAAAATTACTCATATATTAATACATGATATGACCGCCTTTATTTTTCAAAAGATCATTAACCCGCTTTGACATCGAGTTCACGAGTTGATTACAATCTTTACTAATTTTTGGATTGCGGTACTACACCTCAATTATGGCCTAAATTGGCTTATCTTTCGTAGTACAGTCTTCTCTCCGAAGTCTTTCGTTACAAATCGCCCAAAGATTTTCAATTGGATTTAAGTCCGGAGAGTTTCCAGGCCAGTCCAACACCTTTATTCGCGTTGTAGTCAGAAAAGTCTTCACAAGTTTCGATGTGTGGCACGAAGCCAGATCTTGCTGAAAAATGTCAGATCCATCGAGAAATATCTTTTTTTTTAATTCTGGAACGACTCTTCTCTGCAAAACTTCGATGTATACCTTTTACTCGCATCATACCTTCTACGATATGTAAAACATCTTCTTCAAGGGACGTTTTACGAACTGATTGATGTGAGATTCTCAAAGTTTCTCACCTGGAGATCTGCAAACATGCAGATTTCTTTGATCATGTACGAAGAAATGAGTCTCGTCACTGAATAACACCTTCCTCCATTGTTCTTGTATCCAGTTCTTCTATTTCAGATCCCATTGATACCGTTTTTTTCTTCATTGAGTTGGTAAGAAGTTGTTTTTGACTGGTCTCCTTGCCCTTCTAACACAATTTAGAATGACGTAATATTCCTCAGAATTTCGTCAAAAATTCCAAAAACAGATCGACCGTACTGCAAAACACAGCTAATGACGCCGTCTGTGTGAAAGAATGACTATTAAAGGAAATCAGCGGGTAGAGCGAGCCTACACAGGTCGCCATGCTAAAAATATTGTAAAATGACCATTTGTTTCAATTAATTTGCATAAGGGTGTAGGTTAGCTAAATTTGGGGGGAAAAGTCTGTAAAAAGTAAACCACAAAGAAAATTGTACGAAAAACGATGCTTGAGTATTTAGTATGTCTGGAAATGAGAATTAGTTAACAAATACAATAATAGGATTTGGGATTAGGAGTTTAAAACAATCGGTAAATTGTCTATTTTTAAAAACACGTCCATAGGCTCTGGGATTAAGGGTTAAAAACAATAGGTAAATTGTATACTGGGTAATTTAGTCAGACTTCACATATAAACAAACATCTGGATTGGTTTCTCACTTCTTTGTGACTTATACTGAATAAATCTTAGAAAATTATAAAGTCTAAAGTATATCTGAGTAAAACTATTTGTAAACATATATTATTGTTATTTTCATTTAATGTTGTATGTTGTTCATAGGTATCAGTAAAACAGTCAACCAGGCATGTATGTTGTACAGATGCTTGAGTAAAGTTGTCAATCAGGCATGTTTGTTTTTCAGAGGTATTAGTAAACCATCAACCATGCATATGTTTTGTACAGATGAACTAGTAAGTTTCTCAAGTAGATATTATGTTGGTTTATGTTGTTTCTATACATGACATTGCGAATAGGAAGTTTGCCATTGTTTTGACAATAAAATAAGCATGTTTTATTTTATCAATTGTTGAATAACTTTCCGTATCTGTTTCTCCCGTATCAGTTTATACCCTCGTCCCTAAGACATGTGTTCGACAACGGTCACTTGCAAACTCTCTTCCTTAAACTGAAGCTGACCTAGAAAGGTCGAAACGTTTTTCTCTCCTTCTCAATAAAAGTGTTAATAACTATACCAGCCATTTTGATATACATTTTTATTTGAAGTGGGTTTCTCGTCATCAAGAATTATTTTTAATTTTGCTTTAAATACTGGAGATAGAATCTGTAAAATAATGAACACTTTATCTCTGTTTAATTCTGTTATATGAATCTATTTCTTCATCTTTAACGTTGTTAGACTATTAATTGTCAAGCATCGTTTTCCTTCCAGCAATCCGATTACAAAGTCTTGATATAACCATATGTAAATGAATCGTTGCCTGTATGCTGTGACGCTGAAAAATGTGACTTTAAAGTTAAAAAGTCAAACTTGAAATTTGCTTTCTTTCAGAATGCATTATTCGAAACATAAATCCAAAGTTTCTCCACTTTAAAGAACCAAATCGAAATGTTCAAAAGTCGTTATATTATAAGATTTGTAGGAAGAGACTATTTGTTTTGTCTTTTTTAAGTGTGGCTTAAAGCTAAACGAGGGCTATCTATGCTAGTCGTCCGTAATTTCGCAGTGAAAGAATAGAGGCACCTAGTCATCACCATCCACTAACCACTCTTTCACAAATGAATAGTGAGACTGACCCTAACAATATTTTCCCTACCCCACACATATCATAAAGGGTGAGCATGTTTGGTGAAGCAAAGTTGGATCAAGAATTTCGAACAAAACATCAACAGAACATAAATTTACTGGAAAAGTTCAAATTGTACTGTACTAACCTTAGAGTAGTTGATACCAGTGTTGATTACACCATTGTACTAAACAAGTTGAACCAATGGAACGAAGACAAATTGTTTGGCGTGAACATGCACAAAAGTTGAGGCTGAATTGACTGACTAGCAGCATTTATTCCTAGTTTCATCCTGGCGACCAGACTGTTAACCAATGTAATTATAACATAAATAACACTGGTTTACAAAAAAATATTTTTTGTCTGAGGCAAGAATGTGAATAGGTGTTTTTTATAAATTTGGGTGTGCTGAATTTAAATTTATAAACAGTTTTGCTCTATCACCTCTAGTTTTCTGGCTTTTAAATAGTCTCATTTTAGTATATACAGATTATATACGTGCTTATTTCAACAGTTGCAGCAGCTTATTACAGATAAAACAGGATAGATAAAGAACATTGACGGAATAAATATACTTGGATGATACAATGTACACAATTCATAGTACCGCAGACAGTTAGAAGTGTGTTTTCTTTGATGATCTGGTGTATTTTGCCTCCTGGATGTCCCGCAAGAGCATCCAGCAGAAGTCTCCCATCATGCTGGGGTTCCACTTGCCTTGGTAGTTGCTCTCCATCTTCGTTATGTCTTGGTGGAATCTTTCTCCGTGCTCATCACTCACTGCTCCAAGGTTTGAAGGGAAGAAGTTGAGGTGGGAATAGAGAAAATGAATTTTGATTGATATTCGATATCCCATATCCTCATAAGTCTTTAGCAATTTCTCAATACAGGCTTGGTAATTTGGTACGCGTGTGTTACCAAGGAAGCCACTACAGACTGACTTAAATACTTCCCATGCTCTCAGTTCCTTTAAGGTAAGAAGCTCCTCAAAATCAGTATCCTTTAGCACTTCTCGGATTTGAGGTCCGACAAAGATGCCCTCTTTGAGCTTAGCAGCACTGAGACCTGGGAACACAGTAGACAAGTGTTGGAAGGCAGCACCATTTTTGTCCATGGCCTTCACGAAATTCTTCATCAAACCAAACTTGATGTGAAGAGGAGGAAGAAGCACCTTCTTCATGTCAACCAGAAGATTCTCCTTGACGCTGTGTTCGCCAGGAACGAAAGTGCTTCTAGACCCCCAGTCATTCTGCTTCTAATGCTGGGATACAGCTCGACTATCCCAGAGACAGAGAAAGCAACAGTACTTTCTGAAGCCCGCTTGCATACCCATAAGAAGACCAATGACCTTGAGGTCCCCACACAGACTCCACTGGTACTGGTTGTACTTAACAGCTTCTAAAAGAAGCTCCATATTGTCATAGGACTCCTTTAGATGGACAGAGTGTGCAGTGGGAATGCTGGGATATTTATTCCCGTTGTGCAGAAGCACAGCCTTGAGACTTCGCTTGGAAGAGTCCATGAAAAGACGCCAGTCTGAAGGATTATGTGGCAAACCAAGGAAAATGAACAAGCCAGGTACATTTGTGCAGTAGCACAACTTGTTTTCCATGTCGAAAAATGAAGCAAGGTCTTTGTTCCGATTCCTGAAACTGGTGATCCTTACATCTTCCTGGACTAGGTTCCACTGTTTAAGCCGAGAAGTCAAGAGCTCTGACTGCTGTTTTGACAGATACAAAGCCCACAGTTATGATTACATATATAAACTAGCATGTGAAATACACCCTTAATATATAAACTTTTGTTAATGTGTGAACTACTGGCTAGTGAATCACTGTGTTGGTCCTGATGTTTTTACTATTTTATTGTCAAACAGGATTAGTAGTTCACCAATATGAAGATATAACTTTTGTAAGTGTTGAGTCATTTTAACAAATTAATCACACATATATCATCAACACATTATATTATATCAGAAGCTGTAAGTATATTTAGCAGTCTGTAGATGGTGCTTCTTTCAGCCGAAATGTGGATATTTGGATCGAATCACACATTAGAAACTTTTCCAGTATATGGTATATAAATTAAAAATGTACATGTAGCGTAACATTTGAATACAAGAGTTGTGTAGATAAGCAATTAGATCTAAATTCCAGGTCAATCGTCCCGGCATAGCCAGAAGGTTAGGGTACTTGACTTGAAATCTGAAGACACTAGGTTCAAATCCCTTTTAGTCATGAAGAGTGGGATTGACCGTCACTTGGCTAAAAAGGCAAGCATGTTTGGTGGGGCAGGGATTCGAACCCGTCACCTTCAAATTGGGAGTCAAGCGACTATTCATCTGGCCATACAGGACTAATATAGTGTTAATGAAGGTATACCAATAATATAGTGTCAGTGAAAGTTGTTGAAAATGTTGATGTATGTTGCCTTGTTTATCAATTCAACTGAGTTTAAGGAGTATTTCAATCTTGAAAAGTCGGACGAGTGCGCAATTTACCATTCGAGACAAGCACGAAATGTTTACTTCTGGGCAAAGGAGAATCTTCATTATTATGAAGACATTGAATACATTCCGCATATCATGATGTGGGCAGCACTTTATGCACGTCATGTTATTCGATCACACTTCATTGACGGGCCAGTAAACCATACCTCATATCTAAACTGTTAAGAATATTGAGATAAATGCTGCCACCTGTAGTTAGGAATATTTTTTCTCTCTACATTTGCACTCAATGAATGAACACGTATCAATAGATTATGGGCCCAGGAATGCTCTAATAGTGCTTAAACAGATGAAACTGTTTTAAAATTGTTTGTACAAGTAATCCATGGAATACTAAGGATTACTGTAGAACAGTTTTGGATGACAATTTTTGTTGGATGGCACTGGATTTACATGGACACTTTATCACAAGTGCTGGGTGATTCGTTTTCTTTGTCTGGAGGCCATTGTGAAATATCAAGATAAACTGTAAGTAAAATATTGATTGACACTCTATTTTTTCAAGTCATGTAAAGGGAATCAAAGAAAGGAATATTACAGTTGTGGTTGAAATAGTTTAACAATGGAAAATAAAATATCAATTGATAAGTTGGGGGAAAATAATTGAGCCACATGTAAATTTCAAATGAAACATTTATTAAAAGCAAAAGGCCTATGGGGCCATGTGACCGAAACAGAGGTATTGGCAAAGACAGCCAATGATGAAACAAGGCAGATTTCAACAGGAAAACGGAAAGAACATTTTCAGCAACATCAAAGGTTCTGAATATTCAAGGTGCACAACTATATCTTGTCACCTCATGCACAACTCCTAAGGAAGCATGGAATGTACTGCGTGCTCACTTTGATAGGAACACACCAGCCAATAAACTATTCCTGAAAAAGATATATTTTTGATATGAGATGAAAGAAAGCATGACGGTCCAGGAACATTTAAAATAAATGAAGGAATTAACGGATCAGCTTGCTGCGGTTGGGGCGGAACTAGCAGAAAAAGATCAGATTGCTACCTAACTTGGTAGTCTGCCAGCTAGCTATGATATAATTGTAACAGTCCTGGAAAACAAAACTGATGATATCCCATTAGAATTTAAGGAACAGACACTGATTAATGAAGTAGAAAAGAAGAAAAAGACTACATCATATGAAACATCATCAACTGCATTAGCCACTCATAGCAACTTCAAACCACATGGAAAGAAACAAAGAAAAGGGGTAACAGCTTCAATTGTTACAAGTGTGGCAGAGTGGTATATATAAAATGCAATTGTCCAACACTGAAGGAAATGGCCCACAAAGCTAAGAATGTGGACATTAATGTGGCGGAAGACAATACTGATGGAAATAATGGTGTTGCTTTTGTAACAAACCAGGATAAAGGAATAGGAAATGGGAAATAGTTGGTGGATTCTGGTGTGTCTAGGCATATAACACACCAAAGGAACATGTTATCAAATTATCACAAGTTTCGCACACCTCAGCAAGTTAGGATTGGTTATGGAAGAACTGTTAATGCTCTTGGAGTTGGAAATTGTAAACTAGAAATAACATTTAAAGCTAGTAATTCAAAGCATGTCACAATGCAGAGTGTCCTTCCTATACCAAAATTAGCTAACGATCTATTTTCAGTAGGAGCTGCTACTGAAAAAGGAAATATTGTGCACTTTGGAATTAATCTCTGTTACATCCGAGGTAAATCAGGACAACTCCATGGCATGGTTACAAGAAAGAATGAGGGTCTATACCAACTGGACTGTAAGACCAGTGTTACTGAGAATGCCTCAGTAGCCTCAAACAGCAGCATGAATGGCTTGGATATATGTCATCAACAACTAGGGTATGTCAGTGTTTCACATTTACTGAAGCTTGTCAGGAGTGGAAATGTAAGTGGAATCAATTCCAGAAGTCTGATGAAGCCAGTTTCTGTGAGGGATGCACTGAAGGTAAAATGCACGGGAAGCCATTTAAGTCAGTGGGAGAAATAAGATCAAAGGGAAGACTGCAACTGATACACAGTGATGTCTGTGGTCCCATGCAAACTCTATCTATTGCACGTAGCAAGTACTTTGTTACATTTATTGATGATTACTCAAAAGAGGTGTGGGTTTGGTACGATTCAAAGTGAGGGAACCAAAACAGTTGTAATGGATTATCTAGCTACAACATGTGAAACAGGGGAAATGGTTTGTTGAAGAGGATAAAGTATTGGGTGGAAGTAAGGACTTGAACATTTTGTCAATTCACCCAAAATGGGTTTCTACCATCAAAATAATGAAGATATGACTGAGAAATCTTTTCATAAGTAGGAAAACAGAAGGCTATCTTACATGTAATAACGAAACCATAGACCAAGTCAATGGAGATGTGGAGCAAGCGCTTTGACCACCTAACTGAAATTGCAGAACAATTTGTTGTGTTTGAAACAATAAAATATAGCACCATTGGATGGAGAAAAGGAAGCATCTACAGAACTCTGCGATGTTAATAGGAAGAAAGACATTTGTAATATAGACCTGAATATGGAGCAATGGTCTAATGAACTGAAGAGAACTTTTCTAAATGAAAACGTTGGACAGATTAATAACTAAATCCCTTCCGTGTCTTTGTAGGGACACCAAGTAAAACCTTGTAAGAAGGTTGGTAAATTTCTTTACACCTAAAGAGGACATAACCGATTCTAAAGAGCATGAAACTGAACCGATTGAGAACTGATAGGAAGGGAGAAAAGAACTGGAGTGAAGTCTATGTGTAAGAATGGTTGTAATCTATCCGTTCTCTGATATGTAGGACCAGAGGAGCAAAAATTGTATAAAGCAAGCCAAGCATAAAATATGATGTAACAAAAATCATTCCAAAGCAAACAGCATCTCGGTGAAGTACTTCTGACATGAGATGAAGACGTAAAGTGCAAAGAAGCAAACAAAGAAGGTTCAGGAAAAGGCAGGGTAATTGTGTACTGGATAGTTGAACTGAACTAAATGGGTCACCTTTCCAAAAATTCAAAATTAAAACCACAGTTTGGAAATCAAGATAGTGCATGTAAAAATAACCATAATTCTTAATGTAGGAATCAGTAAGATTATGAAGACCAGACATATGGTCCTGGAAATGTAGTTGGTCATATGTATTCAAATGTGAGCAAATGATGAGAAACAAGTAGTGCATCAGGATTAGATTTATACAAACGGGATTGTGAAAGAGGAAAAAAGACCTGGAATGGAATATACATGAGAAATTAAGCCCACATAAGGAGAAGATGGTCGAATACTGTCCTCAATGGAAAGTTCACAAAGCCTTGGAAATAGATGAGCGTAAACAAAGAAGCTGACCTCCTGCTAAATGTCCTATTGAAAACGAAGGGATGAAAGAGAGTCAAATAGATGTGAAGTTGCAGGCTACATGATGGTGTCTCCTTGAATTTATAAAAAAGTGGCTGTTACGTCATCAACACGTAACTTTCTTTTCCTCGCCACTGTTGAAATTTCACTTACGTGAATAAATTTTCTCACAAAGGATAGAGAAATAGTAATATGGACTTCCAACTTACTAAATAAAAAATCTGTAATTCGAATAACAAAGCAAATCTTTGTTATTAAAAACTAGTAAATTTACAAAACAATTTTTTTCAGGTTTCACTCGCGCAAAACTATAGGGAGAACTAGAAAATAGGATGTTGGTGTTTCTAAGACATATGCTGAATTATGAGAAATCTCATGAGTTAAGATGGCAATTGCCTAAAGAGCAAATCTCAAAAACAAACGAACAAAGAAGATATCTTAACTGTGTTAAAAGGATTATCTTGTTTCAGAAGGAGCTGTAACAAGCAAAAAACATACCAGTCGGCTGAGAAACTCCTTTGATACTATCTCCCGCAGGCTTATTTTTTGGAAATCTGGTATGGAAAGGAGGTGGACCCGTTTAGATGTATTGTGTTGGCAAAAATGTTCCCCACAATATCTTAGGAAAGAAGGTGGACACGTTTAGATGGACTGTATTGGGAAGAATGCTTCCCACCCTATCATAGAAAACAAGATGGATCCGTTTAGATGGACTGTATTGGGAAGAATGCTTCCCACCTTATCATAAGAAACAAGGTGGATCCATTTAGATGTATTGTGTTAGCAAAGATGCTTCCCACTCTATCCTGGGAAAAAAGGTGGACACGTTTAGATGTATTGTGTTGGCAAAAATGTTCCTCACTATATCATGGGAAAGAAGGCGGACGCGTTTAGATGGACTGTGTTGGGGAAAAAATGTTCCCCACCCTATTATAGGAAACAAGGTGGACCCGTTTAGATGTATTGTGTTGGCAAAGATGCTCCCCACCCTTTCATAGGAAACAAGGTGGACACGTTTAGATGTATTGTGTTGGCAAGGATGTTCCCCACTCTATCCTGGGAATGAAGGTGGTCACGTTTAGATATATTGTGTTGGCAAGGATGTTCCCCACTCTACCCTGGAAAAGAAGGTAGGCACGTTTAGATGTATTGTGTTGGCATGGATGCTCCCCACCGTATTCTGGGATAAAAGGTGGACTAAATTATATGTATTGTGTTTGCTAACATGTCCTTCCCCTCCACCATGGGAAAGAAGGTGGACCAGCCACGATATCTACAGTTAAAATGTTATTTTTACACCCAATGTTGTGACCCGTACTTTCAAGACGGGAAAAGAGTGTACCTACTTTATACGTTATCTCACTAGTGTGTTCCTCGAAGAAGAGAAGTCGCACTCCAACGACATCCTTGTGCACTTTCCGAGGGGTGCTCGTCTAGGTTCCTCCTCCAAGTTAATGTAAGTCAATAAATATTATTTTTCCTTATTCTTACCATTTAAATATTATGTTTCCTTATTCTTACCATTTAAATATTATTGTTTCTTATTCTCACCATTTAAATATTATTGTTTCCTTATTCTTACCATTTAAATATTATTGTTTCCTTATTCTTACCATTTAAATATTATTGTTTCTTATTCTTACCATTTAAATATTATTGTTTCCTTATTCTTACCATTTAAATATTATTGTTTCCTTATTCTCACCATTTAAATATTATTGTTTCCTAATTCTTACCATTTAAATATTATTGTTTCCTTATTCTTACCACTTAAATATTATTGTTTCCTTATTCTCACCATTTAAATATTATTGTTTCCTAATTCTTACCATTTAAATATTATTGTTTCTTATTCTTACCATTTAAATATTATTGTTTCTTATTCTTACTATTTAAATATTATTGTTTCCTTATTCTTACCATTTAAATATTATTGTTTACTTATTCTTACCATTTAAATATTATTGTTTCTTATTCTTACCATTTAAATATTATTGTTTCCTTATTCTTACCATTTAAATATTATTGTTTCCTTATTCTTACCACTGGTTGGCGAACCACAGATTATTTTACAAACAATAATAATTTTCTTCAAAAAAGAAGAATATATTGCTAAAAGAATCTACTTTAAAACTATAAATCACAACAGAAAAAGAGTCGCAATGTATCTATTTCATAACTGTCATAACAACGAGTACTCTGCTAGTCCTAAAATATATTAAATTGAAACTTTCTTCAAGAAATTCATATATATATATATATATAAGGTGGGACGATATAGCATTGATATAACTAACCTATTAATATGAAATTTAAGTATTTACTGCATCACAGAAAACATAATAATATTGCTGATTGTGATTTAACGTTTTCTTATTTGAAGAACATTTTATTCAATAAATTCCAAATTTTTTTGTGTAAAATTAAGAGAATTATGCACAAAGCCACATAGTGGGCTATCCGTGATCTGCCCAAAACAGGTATCGAAACTCAGCTTTAAGCAATGTGAGTCCGCAGACATACCGTGTTCACACAAAGTCCTCGTTTTACGGACTTTCCATAACCAGTCAGAAGTCTCAATACGTACAACACAAAATACTTGAATGTAAATAAAAAGCGGTTCATGACAAAATAGTGATTTCTTAGTGTTTTACTGACAGTAAAATGAACGAAAACAATACAGTCATACATAGTTTATTAAGAAACAAATGTTACAGAAATTTTAAGAACACAAAGTTTAAATGGGTTGAAATCTCTTGTTTAATAAACATTACAAATTTTAAACACACTAAAACCTAACCCTAGCCAGATGTCTGAACGTCACATCCTCAACTTTAATAAACTACTTCTTCTTTTATGATAGTTAAAAATATAAATAATTGGAAACCTTAAATTTTTAATTATATTTTCACTTTGAGATAAAACTTCTGTTGGTTTATTGTCTCTTACCGATATGATTCTTCATTAGTAATAAGCCTTAAAGATGTACACTGAGCGGATCGTAAATCTAACCCATGAATACAAAGATGTAGAAAACTTCACATTTTAAAATGTCTTCCTGCTATATCAGATCATTAAGAAAAGTGACTGTTTTAATCACTATGCGTTAGCTGAATGTTTTGGTTCTTGCGGACGGAACGTTTAACAACGGTAGTTGTCAGAAAGTTCGGAATGTGAACAGCTTCCCTCATCATAAATCTTCAAGTAATCTCTTGTTTTATTACACCCCAGGTACCAAACACACATTTCGTTTCCTTCTTAGTAGCATGCCGAACACGTCAAAGCTGGTACGAGAAGTGTAAAACGTTAATCACATTCTATCATAAATTTTCGGTTACTGTTTATTTTTTCTTTTTGTCCAATAGAGCCATGTGTCACACGGATAGTTCAAATAAAGTTTGTCACGCACGTACCCAGTAAACTTATCACAGTAAGTGATACGTTGACTTTCAAATCCAAGTCCTTAGATTGGTGAAACCTATGAGTAAAGGCGTAGCTGCTGAGACAAGTTCCTAGTTTAAATTGCATATTTTTGTTTCCATTCTGTTTAATTTCAAATACAAGAATGTTTTATTTCGATAGAGTCAATAACCTGTGGACTTGGTGTAATCGGACAAGAGGCATTCTTATGACTTGTTTTTTTTTCCAGATTTAGTTTCTGGAGACAATCTCATGTAATGGATCACAACTACATATTCAAATTGAGATGTAATGTACAACATATATTTGCACAAGAGAGTTTCTTTAAACCTTTACATGTTTGGTCACTGTAATCCATTATTCTATCTACTTTGTCACAGCCATTTGTGTTTTTATATTTGAAAAATCAAATTACTTTTTATTATTGGCCCAATTTAGCAGTGTAAGACTAGAAGGAAGGCAGCTAGTCATCACCACCCACTGCCAACTCTTGAGTGACTCTTTTATCAACGAATAGTGGGATTGATCGTTACATTACAACGCCCCCACGGCTGAAAGAGTGAGCATTTTTGGTGCGACGGGGATTCGAACCCTCGACGCTCGGATTACGAATCGAGTGCCTTAACCACCTGGCCATGTCGGGCCCCTCACCATGTTTTTGAGTATTTAATGTCATACACTTTTTAAGGCTTATTCATGTATAAGAATACATAAGAACTCTTAAGTTGGTTTTTTGTATTCCAAACACAGGGAATTCTCGAACTCAAATAGTGAAAAATACAGAACATTTACAAAAAAACAGAACGTGTGACAAATATCTTCAAATAAACTATGTTTTATAAATTACTTAACGATGTTAAGTCTTGTAACTACCGAATTTTAGGATTATAATTCCTTGATTTATCGATGACTCATCGCACAGAAAATACATAAATTCCTCTGAGCTAGACATGAATGACATGAAACAGATCTTGTCTTTTCACGTAAGGTTGGGTATGATCATTTGCAGTTTGTTTTTTACATTGTTAATGTTCAATTGAGAATTTTCTTCATATAAAAGGTGCTTTTAACCATGAATATTTTTGTGTTTACAAGCAATATGTTACTTTTTTATGAACACCGTGAAATATTCACTGCGGTGGTTAACCCTACAAAATTTGGTTGCGTGTTCTGTGGCCAAAATGGTCTCGCAGTTTTCTTCTATTAATTTTATCACACAACTTCAAAATCATTCAACAGACTGAGTAAATTTGAAAACTAATCTGAAATAGTTTAGAGCTATTTAAAAAAATCTAATTTTGAAATACATGCAATAACATCATTAACTACATTAGTAATGATAGTGACCACTAGAGAGAGCAAATACGTCAATAAATATTTCAAGAATAAATGCAAATAAACATTATTTATTACATATTATATTATGCAACATTATGAGAAATGAAATATTTTCGAACCTGAAACCCTAAAATCTGCAAATTTATTTTTTTTTAATTTCGCTTAAAGCTACACGAGGGCTGTCTGCGCTAGCCGTCTCTAATTTAGCAGTGTAAGATTAGAGGGAAGGCAGCTAGTTATCACCACCCACCGCCAACTCTTGAACTACTCTTTTACCAATGAATAGTGGGATTGATCGTAAAATTATAACGCCTCCACGGCTGAAAGGGCGAGCATGTTTGGCGCGACCAGGATGCGAACCCGCTACCCGCAGATTACGAGTCGCACGCCTTAACACGCTTGGCCATGCCGGGCCTTTTATGTTACCAATTACCTTTTATGTTACAAATTAACACTGTCCCCTATTGTCTTCAAGATCTAGCAGTTGAAAAGCTGGGTTAAAACTTAAACCTTTTAAAAGCAGTACAAATATTTTAACTGAAATAAGAAAACTGCTGGCGTGAAAACGTACAGAAAAAGTTTCGAGTTCTTTTTCACAAACTTTGGTAACAATAGTTTAAAATGTCTTACAATCAACCATCCATGGAAGTACAACTAACCATTGTTAGAGTATAAATGATTATTCTGACAGGTGGAGCTGCCATTTTGTTTTGTAAATATCTATTAAAGTCCAAAGAATTGGAACTGAAGAACTCCAGGTTTCCAGGTCAAAAAATAACACTGTGATTATTTAGTGTAACTAGGTCATATTATTCGTTGGATTCTTAAAACACACACGTGTATATAATATAAGATTCTGTAGCCTGTTCGTACGTCAATAAAATGAATATTTTTCAAAATAGCAATAATTATTGGTGAATATATCAATGATACAATGGTAAGCACGAATGTTTTCGCTCATAAATTGGTCACTATCTGATGATCTACATGATGTTTCGCTATGAGAATGAATTCCTAGCTGTATTTAGTGAAGCACCTACCATGTTTAAGGATTTAACAGGTGCCTTCTGACAGAACCAAATTTTGAACATCTTTGTTCTGCTCTGCATCACATCAACCCAAGGTAACAAGCCATTATTGACATGAATGATTGTTACATTGACCATTTCCCGTGTTCACAACTTCATTCAGCTGTCTGTCACCTCACCCTAAGGATGAAGGCCGTTGTTTACGAGATTGGTAACTACATTGACCATTTTCGTGTTCATTGATTCGTGTTCTCCTTGGTGTATTTAGTAAATCCCCAAATCAATATTGCTATAATACCAATGTAATTCATTTTTCTACAAATAATAGTACCCTAAGGAACTTTATGATGCGTTTATGTTCAAATAAATTGTTAATGTTATTGATTATTAAATAAATATTATTGTTACTTCATTCTGAGTTATGTGACTTCAGTATCAGTTTGTAATATTCTTAGAAGTGTTCCTACTTTTTAATAGGGCCCGGCATGGCCAGGTGGTTGAGACACTCGACTCGTAATTCGAGGGGAGCAGTTTCGAATCCCCTTCACACAAAACATGCTCGCTCTTTCAGACATAGGGGCGTTGTAATGTTACGGTCAATTTCACTATTCGTTAGTAAAAGAGTTGGTGGTGGGTGGTGAATACTAGTTGACTTCTATTTAGTCTATGGCCTGCCATGGCCGAGAGCGTAAGGCGTGCGACTCGTAATCCGAGGGTCACGGGTTCGCACCCGCGTTGCGCTAAATATTTTCGCCCTCCCAGTCGTGGGGGTGTATAATGTGACGGTCAATCCCACTATTCGTTGGTAAAGGAGTAGCCCAAGAGTTGGCGGTGGGTGGTGATGACTAGCTGCCTTCCATCTAGTCTTACACTGCTAAATTAGGGACGGCTATCACAGATAGCCCTCGAGTAGTTTTGTGCGAAATTCCAAAACAAACAAACAAGCAAACCTATTTAGCCTTACACTGCGAAATTAGGGACGGTTAGCGGAGATGGCTTTGCGCGAAATTAAAAAACAACAACTACTTTTTGATTTATACCTCAAATTGATGTGATAGAAAAGTTTGTAGTCTGAAGAATAAAACCATACATGCGATAAAGTCCAACATATGCTTTTAAAAACTAACTTAGAATAAACCTGAATCTAATTTTAAACTATTCTAACTAAACGCTTCATTACTCGTGCATTTTGTGAAACTTATTACTTTTTACAAAGGTTGGTAACATTATCCTGTCTTTCATTATTTTCTTCTTTTATAATAGCTTTTATGCTCAGCGATATAATATTTATAAATCAGGGGTTCGATCACCCTTGGTGGACTTAGCAGATAGCCCGATGTGGCTTTGCTATAAGGAAACACACACAAAATATTTACAAACAAGCGAACAAACAAGAAGTAAATATTATATTAAATGTAACATCAGAAAAATAAGGAAAATGTTAAAATATGATAGTGGAAACAAGAATTTGCATAGTTTTATTCATATTTAAAAACCTAAAGACGAAAATAATTCAAGTGTCTGATTAATCTTAAATCTTAACTAGAAATTAATAAAAGTGTCTTAGACATCGGTTCACTTTACTTACCGTGATGTTATGGTTCTGAACTTGTTCTCTTTTGCTGTTTTTATATATAGATGTGTAAATATTTAAATACGCCAGCTTATAACCCTATGAAATATTTTTCGTAGATAAACTGGTTAGCTAGCTCAACTTAGACAAGGACCCGGCATGGCCAGGTGGCTAAGGCACTCGACTCGTATTCCTAGGGTCGCAGGTTTGAGTCCCCATCATATCTAACATGCTCGCCCTTTTCAGCCTTGGGGTGTTATATTGTGACAGTCAATCTCACTATTCATTGGTAACAAGAGTAGCCCAAGAGTTGGCGGTGGGAGGTGATGACTAGCTGACTTCCCTGTAGTTTTACACTGCTAAATTAAGGACGGCTAGCACAGATAACCCTCGAGTAGCTTTGTGCTAAATTCAAAAATTAAACAAACAGTCCACGAGCGCAAATGACGTCGGATTCTAAACATTTATATTAGATACACACAAAATAGGCCCACTTTTGTATGCAAAATTGTATTAAATAGGCTTTATTGATATTGAATTATACCAAATACGTTTGCTTGAGAAATACTTTGATATAATGAAATACATTCATTGGGCATTTAATGCCCTGGAGGTTTCGGTGCTGGACTCTCAATCCGAAACGCCATGTCAATCAAAACTCACGCTATCAGCTTTTGGGGTGTTACAAAATTATGGTCAACTCTGTCATTAGTCGGTAGGTAGCCTATAAGTTGACCGTAAGCATAAAATAGTTTGTTTTAACATTTTATATGCAAAAAAACGGCTCTTTTGGGCTCAGAAAACACTTCAAATAGAAGAGCGAACAACGTTTCGACCTTGTTTTGTGAACCTGACGATGACCGAAGAAGGTCGAAACGTTGTTCGCTCTTCTATTTGAAGTGTTTTCTGAGCCCAAAAGAGCCGTTTTTTTTGCATATAAAATTCTCAACAAGTGGGTTTCTCGACATCACTGATTGTTTTAACATTTGTAATTTTTACATTTGTTGAAAGACCAAAATTCAATAATTTATTTATTATTCCAGCATTACCTGAAGAGGATAAATCCAATAAATGTTTATATGTACTGTAAAAGTTCATTTGTTAATATTTGTAGTACTATAACAAATGTTATGAAAATAATAAAACTGTACTGTGCTTATCAAACAAAAATAAACAATACATACTCGGCGATGGATTAATCCAAAAGAAAGAGAGAAACATTTAGGTTCATTTTAGGTCTAATTTACCCTTCAAATAATATTATTAACTCTTGAAACACACAAACTACCCAACAGTGTTTACGTTTTATCGAACTTTTATCGCATAATGTTATGGTTAAAGGGAAATATGGGTGTTCATTTAGCAAAACCACTTTCGGCTATCTGTTAATTCTACCAAGTAGAAACGAACTCATGATTGTAGCGTTGGAAATCTGTAGACTTATCTCTGTACTAGCGAGAGACTGATGGTTAAGCTAATACTCGCTGACTGAATGCTTGCATTTTATAGATCTAACAACATATATTTATGGTGTAAATGACTTTTCCAAAACTTTTTTCATTATAATATATTATTGTCATAAAAATTAATATTAGGCCTATTACAGATTTTGTCACTACACTATTTATCATGTCTCTTAAGGTTTGTAATATTATTATACACTATTCTTCAAACTCCCTAAGGTTCTAGGTTTTAAAAAAATGTAGTTAATAATATAATAGGCTTCCAGTTGATGTTTCATGATGAGAATAACTGAAGAAACATTTTTGTTTTTGACCAACGTCCCCAAGAAATACAGGAATTTGACTCTAAACCGTTAATATGTTTAAGATTTGATACAAGTCGCAAATCTACGTTCTTGTAATATATGCTGGGTGAAAGTTACAGTGGTAATGATAAGTAATCACTATGTCTGTATGCACTGCATGCCAAATAAGGTATGATTTCACCAAGACAACACATTCAGCCCACGTTTAAATGAACACGAGAGGCCATTTATAACATGTACTCACAAATTGAAATTAATTTGTAGACATCTTCCGTGTACTTCTGTATTAATGAGCTGTTGAAATGAACTCACGAAAGTCGTTATCTGTAGATATTTGATAAATATTGAAAGAAAGATAAAGTGGAAAAGGGATAACTGTGTGTATTAGAAAGTGCGCTGTATAAAAACTGCGACTTATGAATGACACCACCAGTAGTTAAAGAAGAGGCAGTATCTAGACATTCATCCTTGTGTAGTTATCATAGATTGTGTATTACGTTTATACTCGTATAACAAATGAATATATATTTCACGCCCTAACAACCAAAAACAGCCTCGAGGGTAAAATTGTGCCACTGAATTAAAATAATGTGGAAAATAAACTTCCATTTGTATTTCCAAACATTAAAAACTTCATATTAATATCTATCAACATCTTTTTAATTTACTCCATTTTGTACATTTAATAGGGCCCGGCATGGCCAGGTGGTTGAGACACTCGACTCGTAATTCGAGGGGAGCAGTTTCGAATCCCCTTCACACAAAACATGCTCGCTCTTTCAGACATAGGGGCGTTGTAATGTACGGTCAATTTCACTATTCGTTAGTAAAAGAGTTGGTGGTGGGTGGTGAATACTAGTTGACTTCTATTTAGTCTATGGCCTGCCATGGCCGAGGCGTAAGGCGTGCGACTCGTAATCCGAGGGTCCGGGTTCGCACCCGCGTTGCGCTAAATATTTCGCCCTCCCAGCGTGGGGGTGTATAATGTGACGGTCAATCCCACTATTCGTTGGTAAAGGAGTAGCCCAAGAGTTGGGGCGGTGGTGATGACTAGCTGCCTTCCCTCTAGTCTTACACTGCTAAATTAGGGACGGCTACACAGATAGCCCTCGAGTAGTTTGTGCGAAATTCCAAAACAAACAAACAAGCAAACTATTTAGCTTACACTGCGAAATTAGGGACGGTTAGCGGAGATGGCTTTGCGCGAAAATTCATTTTTTACAAATAATAGTACCCTAAGGAACTTTATGATGCGTTTATGTTCAAATAAATTGTTAATGTTATTGATTATTAAATAAATATTATTGTTACTTCATTCTGAGTTATGTGACTTCAGTATCAGTTTCTAATATTCTTAGAAGTGTTCCTACTTTTTAATAGGGCCCGGCATGGCCAGGTGGTTGAGACACTCGACTCGTAATTCGAGGGGAGCAGTTTCGAATCCCCTTCACACAAAACATGCTCGCTCTTTCAGACATAGGGGCGTTGTAATGTGACGGTCAATTTCACTATTCGTTAGTAAAAGAGTTGGTGGTGGGTGGTGAATACTAGTTGACTTCTATTTAGTCTATGGCCTGCCATGGCCGAGCGCGTAAGGCGTGCGACTCGTAATCCGAGGGTCGCGGGTTCGCACCCGCGTTGCGCTAAATATTCTCGCCCTCCCAGCCGTGGGGGTGTATAATGTGACGGTCAATCCCACTATTCGTTGGTAAAGGAGTAGCCCAAGAGTTGGCGGTGGGTGGTGATGACTAGCTGCCTTCCCTCTAGTCTTACACTGCTAAATTAGGGACGGCTAGCACAGATAGCCCTCGAGTAGCTTTGTGAGAAATTCCAAAACAAACAAACAAGCAAATCTATTTAGTCTTACACTGCGAAATTAGGGACGGTTAGCGGAGATGGCTTTGCGC
>MU033962.1:127162-144587 GCA_011833715.1 Carcinoscorpius rotundicauda
GAAATTAAAAAAAACAACAACTACTTTTTGATTTATACCTCAAATTGATGTGATAGAAAAGTTTGTAGTCTGAAGAATAAAATCATACATGCGATAAAGTCCAACATTTGCTTTTAAAAACTAACTTAGAATAAACCTGAATCTAATTTTAAACTATTCTAACTAAACGCTTCATAACTCGTCCATTCTGTGAAACTTATTACTTTTTACAAAGGTTGGTAACATTATCCTGTCTTTCATTATTTTCTTCTTTTATAATCGCTTTTATGCTCAGCGATATAATATTTATAAATCAGGGGTTCGATCCCCCTTGGTGGACTTAGCAGATAGCCCGATGTGGCTTTGCTATAAGGAAACACACACAAAATATTTACAAATAAGTGAACAAACAAGAAGTAAATATTATATTAAATGTAACATCAGAAAAATAAGGAAAATGTTAAAATATGATAGTGGAAACAAGAATTTGCATAGTTTTATTCATATTTAAAAACCTACAGACGAAAATAATTTAAGTATCTGATTAATCTTAAATCTTAATTAGAAATTAATAAAAGTGCCTTAGACATCGGTTCACTTTACTTACCGTGATGTTATGGTTCTGAACTAGTTCTCTTTTGCTGTTTTTATATATATATGTGTAAATATTTAAATACGCCAGCTTATAACCCTATGAAATATTTTTCGTAGATAAATTGGTTAGCTAGCTCAACTTAGACAAGGACCTAGCATGGCCAGGTGGCTAAGGCACTCGACTCGTATTCCTAGGGTCGCAGGTTTGAGTTCCCATCATATCTAACATGCTCGCCCTTTTCAGCCTTGGGGTGTTATATTGTGACAGTCAATCTCACTATTCGTTGGTAACAAGAGTAGCCCAAGAGTTGGCGGTGGGAGGTGATGACTAGCTGATTTCCCTGTAGTTTTACACTGCTAAATTAGGGACGGCTAGCACAGATAGCCCTCGAGTAGCTTTGTGCTAAATTCAAAAATCAAACAAACAGTCCACGAGCGCAAATGACGTCGGATTCTAAACATTTATATTAGATACACACAAAATAGGCCCACTTTTGTATGCAAAATTGTATTAAATAGGCTTTATTGATATTGAATTATACCAAATACGTTTGCTTGAGAAATACTTTGATATAATAAAATACATTCATTGGGCATTTAATGCCCTGGAGGTTTCGGTGCTGGACTCTCAATCCGAAACGCCATGTCAATCAAAACTCACGCTATCAGCTTTTGGGGTGTTACAAAATTATGGTCAACTCTGTCATTAGTCGGTAGGTAGCCTATGAGTTGACCGTAAGCATAAAATAGTTTGTTTTAACATTTGTAATTTTTACATTTGTTGAAAGACCAAAATTCAATAATTTATTTATTATTCCAGCATTACCTGAAGAGGAGAAATCCAATAAATGTTTATATGTACTGAAAAAGTTCATTTGTTAATATTTGTAGTACTATAACAAATGTGATGAAAATAATAAAACTGAACAGTGCTTATCAAACAAAAATAAATAATACATACTCGGCGATGGATTAATCCAAAAGAAAGAGAGAAACATTTAGGCTATTTTTAGGTCTAATTTACCCTTCAAATAATATTATTAACTCTTGAAACACACAAACTACCCTACAGTGTTAACGTTTTATCGAACTTTTCTCGCATAATGTTATGGTTAAAGGGAAATATGGGTGTTCATTTAGCAAAACCACTTTCGGCTATCTGTTAATTCTACCAAGTAGAAACGAACTCATGATTGTAGCGTTGGAAATCTGAAGACTTTTCTCTGTACTAGCGAGAGACTGATGGTTAAGCTAATACTCGCTGACTGAATGCTTGCATTTTATAGATCTAACAACATATATTTATGGTGTAAATGACTTTTTCAAAACTTTTTTCATTATAATATATCATTGTCATAAAAATTAGTATTAAGCCTATTACAGATTTTGTCACTACACTATTTATCATGTCTCTTAAGGTTTGTAATATTATTATACACTATTCTTCAAACTCCCTAAGGTTCTAGGTTTTAAAAAAATGTAGTTAATTATATAATAGGCTTCCAGTTGATGTTTTATTATAAGAATAACTGAAGAAACATTTTTGTTTTTGACCAACGTCCCCAAGAAATACAGGAATTTGACTCTAAACCGTTAATATGTTTAAGATTTGATACAAGTCGCAAATCTATGTTCTTGTAATATATGCTGGGTGAAAGTTACAGTGGTAATGATAAGTAATTACTATGTCTGTATGCACTGCATGCCAAATAAGTAATGATTTCACCAAGACGACACATTCAGCCCACGTTTAAATGAACACGAAAGGCCATTTATAACATGTACTCACAAACTGAAATTAATTTGCAGACATCTTCCGTGAACTTCTGTATTAATGAATTGTTGAAATGAACTCTCGAAAGTCGTTATCTGTAGATGTTTGATAAATATTGAAAGAAAGATAAAGTGGAAAAGGGATAACTGTGTGTATTAGAAAGTGCGCTGTATAGAAACAGCGACTTATGAATGACACCACCAGTAGTTAAAGAAGAGGCAGTATCTAGACATTCATCCTTGTGTAGTTATCATAGATTGTGTATTACGTTTATACTCATATAACAAATGAATATATATTTCACGCCCTAACAACCAAAAACAGCCTCGAGGGTAAAATTGTGCCACTGAATTAAAATAATGTGGAAAATAAACTTCCATTTGTATTTCCAAACATTAAAAACTTCATATTAATATCTATCAACATCTTTTTAATTTACTCCATTTTGTACATCTAAATGAAAGTTATGAATTTTTATTTTAGTTTTAAAGTACAGTTCCAACGCAATTAGTAATGGTTGTGAATATATTTATTTATATGAGTGTTATATGGTACCCTTAGCCACAAAGCAGGAAAAGCACAACAACTTAAAATAAAATGGAAACAGTTTGCTCTTCTAACTTAAGTAAAAACGCGTTTTTATTGATTTTAGCCAACCGCTCTTTCCCAATCTCGGTTGCCGTAATGTATACCATTGCTACTACTTACCTTCCAAATGCCATAGTTTAGTGATGAAACGCGTCACGTAAGTTTCAATTCTTTTAACTGTTTAAATCATAGAGGGATTTATTTCAGTAAGGATATGATTTTAGGTATATGCACTAAACTGAGAAGTACAAGCTCAACTGATGATACGATATTGAAGAAGAGATGTTTGTGAACAATTTCTGCAGCAACAATAGCATTTTTTTTCAATTTTGAAAATAATGCTTTATCATTTTGTATTGTATTTGAATTACGAGGCTGAAGTATGACACGAGAGTACATATTAACTATGGTTAGATAAGTTATTTCACTTTCAACCATACAAAGTTTCATTTCGCCATCAAGGCCTTTCCTTTCCCCAAACCCTGTATGCCCCGAATGACACAGTGCAGAGGCAAACTGTGAACAAACTACAGAATACATTTAAAACACATACATATCCAAATATATATGCTTATTTTTACAACAAAGTCACAAATTACATCATTAAACAACAAAGAACAATTTTAAACAATTTTTTCACAAGAACATCTGAGGCAAATATAAGACACATCATAAACTATGAATAGACATGAACTTTTTGAAGCAATAATAATAAAAAAATCTCTGGGTGAAGATGATATAAGCCATCCTGGCGGGTTATGATCATTATTATTATGCTATGAGTAAATAGTTTAAAACTTTGAAGATTAAATGTCACCATTGGTTTTTACACCATTTTCTGTTTTAATTGCTGTTTTGTTATTACCTTCAATTACTTTTACAAATTTTACTCCATTTACGTGACTTTTCTCTTTTTACTGAACATTTGGCTACTCATTGTTGTGATTTTACTGTGTGTCTTATAATACTTCTATTATTTTACATTTTGATACTGGTTGCTATGACACATAACCCAGAACCAGGACAGGAAAGACCAACTTCAGGTGACTGACGGTGGGTCTTGTACCTGCCTGTTAGTCTTCCTGGCGGGTTTTATGATTATACCTTTTTGATAGAGTAAATACCTTACAACTTTTTATACTTTGCCTTCTATCTTAACCTTGTAGACTAGGTGTCAACATTGGTTTTATACTTTTTTTGTTTTACCTTCATTTCCATTTATGTCTTACTACATTTACTACATTTTTACCGGTTGTTTGGCGCAGATAGCCTCGTTGCTTTGTGCCATAAAACACTAAATCAATCAATCAATCAACCTAAAAAAAGGCACTCTGAAATTGTTTGACTACCTAAAAGCACTTTTTTAACTTATCACTGTCCTCAGGATACATCCCAGTTTCTTGGAAACATGCTAATAAATTAATGTTCCATAAAGAAAGAAAGCCAGCAGATAAACCTAATAGCTACCAAATAATCAGCCTGACCAGCTGTGTAGGCAAAATTCTTGAGAGAATAGTCAGTAACAGACTCTCCACATTCTTGGAGATAACAAGAAAATTACCAGAAGAACAAAATGAATTCAGAAAATTTAGACAAACAGCTAACCACTTAGTCAGACTAACTAAAGAGATAGTCAACAGCTTTGACAAAAACAATGCACTGTCGACTGCTTTCTTGATATTGAGAAAGAATTTGACACTGTATGGTACAATGGCCTATGGTTCTATACAAATGAAATAGGAATACTGTGTAAAATTATTCGCTGGTTATCTAACTTTTTGGAAAATAGAAAACGTAGCGAGAACCTTTTCTGAGTACTTTACTCCAGAAGCTGGTGTCCCTCAGGGAGGAGTGGTTAGCCCTATACTATTCATCATTATGTAAACAATTTGCCATTGAAGGGTCCTAAGCATGGGTTCTCCTCACAGTTTGCTGATGATGTGGCACTCTGGAAAAGTGCCACAACACCAACAATAGTAGCCACAAACATACAACCACAACTAAATAGAAAAGGCGAATACTGTCAAAAATACAGAATAAAAATAAATACAGCAAAAACACAACTTGTCGTCTTTACAAATTTGATAAAATACAAAAAACTACAGCATGAAATATATGTGAATGGAACACTACTTCTGCCTACCACATAGGCAAAATTTCTAGGTCTAACCTATGACACAAAATTAACATGGTTTAACCATGTAAATGAAATTAAAGTATGGTGAAGAACCAACTATACTAAGAGTCTAACTGGCAAGAATAATGGAGTGAACAGACAACATACTAAACATTTACAAAACATGCATTAGAACAGTAATTGACTATGCAGGTCCAGCATGGATAACTGTAAGTAATAAAACAATTAAAACAAAGTTACAAACAATCCAAAACACACTCCTCACAACAGCATACAGTTTCTAGAGCAACATAAAATATTCAAACATACCAACAATACCAGACAGACTCCTACATAGCACAATAAAGTATTTTGATAAAAATTGGATGAAAAATGAATTATCAAACGAACAAGAGAGGTTTTTCATACATGATGAAGATAGACCTAAACACTTCTACCGGATCAACATACATTTCAAACACAAAAATAAATAAATGAATAGATAAAATAATAATACATATTTAGAAAAAGGGCCACCATCAAACTAGACTTCCTACTGATAGGGCAAAATAATATTTATATATGTATACCAGTACATGGACAATGGACATTGATCTTTAAAAGGTTGGTGTAAATTCAGCCCACTCTGAATCTAAAGCAGTAACTAACATCAATCAATGCTGCATGACCATATAAGTAAAGAAAGGAGGAAGAGGTCAAAGAACACCTGACCCTCCAGAGTACATATGATACCCAAAACCCAAGAGAGAAAAAACAAAATGCAGTGCTCTATTTATTCTCAAATTTTTCCTTTTTCATTGACACGTTTAACATTAACTTCCGAGAGATGAAGATATCTTCCAAGATCAAAATTAAGGATTTATTTTAATTTTGCACAAAGCTACATGAGGGCTATCTTCACCAGCCATCCCTAATTTAGCAGTGTAAGACTAGAGGGAAGGCAATTAGTCATTGCCACCAACCGCCAACTTTTGGGCTACTGTTTTACCAACGAACAGTGGGATTTACCATTACGTTATAAAGCCCCCACGGTTGAAAGGGCGAGCATGTTTGGTATGACTGGGTTCGAACCTGCGATCATCAGATTACGAGTCGAACTCCTTTACCCACTTAGCCATGCTAGGCACAAAGTGAAAGATACACTCAGCAATAGATATTAACTACTTAATAAAATAAGCTGTTCAAAGCTGTTCAACTCTTAATTTTGTGAGGTTCACATGTTTCTCTTAACTAGGCCCTGCATGGCCAGGTGGGTTAAGACGTGCGACTTGTAATCTGAGGATTGTGGGTTCGTATCCCCATTGCGCCAAACATGCTCGCTCTTTCAGCCGTGGGGGCATTATAAAGTGACAATCAATCCCACTATTCCTTGGTAAAAAAGTAGCCCAAAAGTTTGCTGTGGGTGTTGATGACAAGCTAGCTTCCCTCTTCTTTTACACTGCTAATTTAGGGACAGCTAGTGCAGATATCCCTCGAGTAGTTTTGAGCGAAATTAAAAAAGAAGCACCTTTTAAGTATCAATCATTTTTACCTTCCCCATAAGAAATGGCTTGAAAAATATATAAATGGTTAGAACTTATTTGACTAAATCTTCAAATATAAATTTTAAGAAAAATACATTTCCTCATACCAAACATTTCTTACATTTTCTTGGACCTAATGAATAACTAAACCTTAACATCCTATTAAAAATATTTCAATTTCATTTAAATTTGTACTCATATCTTAAATTGCCTTTATATATTTCCATTTTAAGATATTAGAATGATATTGAATAGGCTTCAACTGCTACTTATAAACAGATGTGTAAAAAAATATTAGACATAAATATTCATACACAATAAACAATGCTTAAGATGAATACATATAAAAACTGTTATATAACAAACAACCTTTTTCTGGTCACATTTTAAAGTTTTTTTTCTCAATTAAAAATAACTTATAAACCTTTCCATTTACAACTAGTAATACAGCAGAACTTTTCAGTTTGATGTAATAAGTAGCAACGAAGATTTATTAATCTATTAGAGTACTTTGTTTTAAATAAGGCACCATTTTTAATATTACACAAAATTACTTGTCAACCAGTATGTACACAGTATACTTCGTTTTGTTTCTATCTGCCACAAAAGTATAAAATCAAACACTGCAAATGTCCGGAATTGTTGAATACTTTGTGAAATGTACAGACAATAGACACACATTACTAACAATTAATACAAAGTTATTACCGTTGGTTCACTGAATAAAGCAATTGCTAACCTTCTGTTTACACGTTGATACCAGAAAAGTAAAATTGAGTTCATCTTGGTGCTACACCTGTTTCTGTTTGTACAACTATCATTCTAGCAGTTACTGTTAACATATAATCTTCTTTTATACTCATTATTTTATCATTATGTTTAAAACTGACAACTGTTAATAACTTCTGAATTCTTATATATTGGAAACACGTAGCATTTGAAGATCTGTTCATTTGGGCAAAGTTTAACATTCACTTTTGAAATGATAGTAAAACAAGTATGAATAATGTTAATAACAAACTTTATTTCACAAGTAGGATATTCTATATTTATTTATTTAGACTATCATTAATATTTCAAAATATGATGTACTATAAAAAAATACAAATGTACATTTACAGAATGTTATTGTTGAGAGGCTCTTAGCATGACTGAAGTGCTTAATTGTTTTATGGTGTGAAGTATGAATAGGTCAGAGCTTTGGCTCTGATTGAAACCAAGATTGCAAGAAAGTTAACCTTTTTGAGGTTCATGAAATTATTTACATTGAAAAATTAATTTAAACAGTAACTGTCACTGGGTACGTGTACTTTTGCAAGATTACTTAAACACCAACCATCACTATAAATGGGTAATTTTGCTTGTTACATTCTATTTTAAACATACACATCACCACCATCAATTAATTTGGAACAATTATAATGATCAGAAGTGATAACTAACAGTTTTAACAAGACTCAATGTTAGAAAAATGTAACATCCTTAATAAGCATGAACCAAAGTGATGACAGTAAAACCAACTACAGTAGTTTCACAACTGCAACTTTACTTTCTTCCAAAGCTTTGAATTTGTATTTGTTTAATGACAAAAGTGACACACAGAATATTATACAGCATTTTAGTTCATACTTGACAACATGTTCATATATGATTGTTTCTGCACTAAATGAACAGTGCATATTTCAGCTCTGACTTGTAAAAATTAATATTTCCAAGAGAAGATGTTGCAAATACAACAGTAGGGAGTTTGGATTACTGCAACAATTGAGATATTCAGTTGCTTATAATTGAAGAATAAAATACTATACAGTCATAACTTTGAAATACCAAAAATTATTCTTAATTCAACATCACAGTAAAGAAAACATCATGGCAACAACAGAAAAGAAAAAGCCACAAGGGACATAATTTTAACTTGGCTTCATTTGTTAAATAAACAGTCTGAGTAACATGTTACTGTGTTTTGGTAAGATATTTTATAAAGTTCTAAAAACAAATAAAAGAAAAGAAAAACATCTGTAAGTAAAACATAACATTAAAAATATTCGAACCTGCTTTCAAAGTATGCTCTACAGCGAAGGAAAATATGGACCTCATAACTCAATAGTAGTACCTCAGATCCAAGGAAATAATAGATATGATGAATTATAAAATTTTCCTCATATAAATAATTATTATTCTGTCTTGCCTAGAAAAAAATTTTAAACTATGATATATAAATAAAATAAAAGCTTTTCTAAAAGATTTTCAATAGTAGTCCAAAAAATAAGTTAACTTTGTACACTTGTCTTTCTACTTATGTTTCAACAACTATCATCCAGGTAATTCTAAACTTAAATATTCCATTATATTTTTCCTTCTACTTATTACTACCAATCACTTAAACTGGTATCAAATTGTTTTGTTTCTTTTTCTTGGAAATTAAGTTTGAATGGTGCATAAAGGAAACTTCAGAGACAAACACACTGAGAAGTCTGGTCCTCCCAAAAGTGATTACTTGTTGTGCTTCAATTCTTTAAACCTGTAATTTGTTGCACATTTTGCTGGAATTATTTTAATGATTCCCTTAAAACTGTCACCATACTTTATGAAATTTAAATTTTCTCAATTTTACAGACAATAACATGGTTCGAGTTAGTTTTCATAAAAGAGACGTACACGTTGTTAGATGCTGTCACTGTTCGGTGGATAAAATCAGGATTTTTGGCTGAATACTGGCATCATCAACTCTGGTTTAAGGAATTAATTCAGAAGGAGAATTTTATCAAAAGAAAGTTTCCAAAAGCAATGAACCATCATAAAACACACACTTTGAATTTAAGTCTACCTTTTTTTTATTTTTTACAAATAAACCATTATCAGTTACACATAAAACTACCCAATAGAAGTGCAAATTTAGTCTTTTTTATTAAAGAATATTACATTTAGTTAACCAAATACTCCATCAAGTTCACAGTACTGTATTTTGACTATTAAAAGCTGTACTTTGATAGATTCACTGAGCATATAAGTTATTTTCTTCCAACAATACTGGAAATTTCCATTCTTATTCAAAATACACAGAATAATAATAATAATACTCAGACCAAATATACTGAAGAAATCTAACTAACTCTAAACATTATATAAACAAAGGAATGACTGAAATGTTTTGTAGATACCAGATATTTAGACTAGTTAGAACAGTTTATCAGTAGATTTTTGTGTGATGTGGTCATACTGAAACATATGTATTTTAATTGCTCCATTATAAATTCCTACTTAGTTTTGCATTGCCCCAGGATTATCTTGTTACTTTCTGTTACGAGTCAGCCTCTTGGACTTAATCTGGGACAGCACTTCATATCTCAATTAATTTCTCTTGTGCTACCTCCTTCTCCCCAGGATATTTATGCTCATCAGGATGCCACTGTCTGGAGATTATCCAGTAATGAGCCATGATCTCTTCCTGTAGAGCACTGGACTACAGATTTAAAACCTAAAAATGAGAGGAAAATATTACTTTTATGACTTTCAATGCAATTTCATTTTTCTACAGTTTGAGCATTTGAAATAATATCTTACCATGCAGCTCTGTACCATAGGTAGTGCAAGAGGTAAGTGAAAATGTATCTCAGGATGGCTGGTGTAGGTATTAACTCTTTTATTAATAAAGCAGAGAACAATGTTTCGATCTTCTTGGGTTAACCTGAAGATGAATTAATAAGAAGGTCAAAATGTTGTTCTCTGCTTTATTAGTAAGAGTGTTGATACCCATACCAGCCATTCTGAGATACAAGAAGTAAGTTTGTCCAGGACATAAACTTGAAGGGGCACTAATTACCAGCTTGACTAACAAAGTGAACTTTTTGGATTTGGTTTGGATAGAACTGGATTTATGTCTCACAGAGCACTAACAGACATCTGTATGATTTACAAGAAACAAATCTGTTTTTATATGTGATCTAAGATGTCTAAGGAGACTATGATAATATGCAGAACCAAAACCTGGCCTTTCGTACCAGCAGAAATCAAGCTTCCAAGACACAACTGAAAGCAGTTATGGAGGATGTCACCATTGACCTTCGATCAGGTGTTCTGTATGTTTCCCATTAACTATAACAACAATATACAACCAATGCAATATGTGACATGCTGAATCACACTGGCTTGCAAATTTTCCTTTATGATTCATTACATTACCACAAATGTTAGTTATGATAAGTTCCACCAACACAATAAGTTGTTGCTTTCGCACCCACCTTATTAATATCTATTTATTTTCTCTTTTCAGTATTATGAGTTGTGTCACAACTAAGAACTGATTATAATACAAATCATACAGGAATAACTTTAGCAACCAAATGTTTATTTATAAAGATACAAATGCATGTAATGTTCTAAATGTGCTTTTAACACATTCATAAAGCAGTACCAATTACATAAATTTAAATGTTGGACGTCTATAAAAATTGGTTTAGATTCATTTTGTCATTTTATGTATGAGAAGAGGGTAGAGAAAAAGGCAGATAAGCATCGTTCATTTTACTAGCCTCAATATGAGCACTAAAAACAGATATCAAAGTTTGTCTTAGAAAAGTGAAATAAATAAGCTATTATACTAAACATATTTTTTACATTGTTTATACATTTCTTCAGTTATTTCTAGTCAAAAATAAATCTGCAACAAAACCTATCTAAATAATATATTAATTTATCACAGAAATAAAACAGGAATAAAATATTAAAATGTGAAAACTCAATTTATTTGGATCTACTACCTTAAAAGCATTTCTATCTACTTGCAGATCAAATGCTTGAATTAATTGGTGCCATATTTCTTTCCAACCATTATACTGAGCAAAGACATAAATATCTTTCATGACACATTTAACTTCTTGTCACACAAGACTTGTGAAAAAAAATTCTTAGCTGCATCTCAACACTTCATTTCATTTCCATTCTGATCTGTCACAGTGCAGTTGAAATATAGCCATGAAGTCCAGAGAGAGATGTACAATGCTCTACAAAAAGAAAGGACCAAGAGTCGTTTTGAGATGGAATGTCTAGGAAGGGGTTTTCTTTGCCATTTCTTAGAATACCAGCTAAAAAAACACCAAGAATACAGAGTTTAGGTCCCAAAAGTATAATGGGTATGTCAAGTAGGCACCTAACAGTGGCCACTAGAAGGAGCCTTGTTCTCGTCCAATGTTTCCAACAGGATGAATACCTGAAGAAAAAAGTATATGCACACTCAAGTAATGTTCTTTACAAAAGAACACCTATTTCAGAATTTCCTCTAACATCACTTTTTTTAAAAACAAAATACACAAATAACATAACAATGAATGAAATGGGCATCTCAGACTGACTACAGTGTAAGATAAACATAAAAACACTTCAACAGCATTAAAATAAAAGATGATCAATAAATAAAATTATTATTCGGCGAATGGTTAATTGGACTGCACTCTATCAAACTGCAATAAGTGTTGAATATGCACTGTGTATCCTGTTACACTTTATAACATATCAACATATTAAGAAAACAAATCAATTTTAAGACTTTTTTGTTTATTTTTAAAACCAAAACTCAGTAAATAAAAATAAAGTAAATAATAAATTACTAATTATATTCAAGCTAAAGAATATACTACACCTCTCATCAACTAAATTATGGTGAAAAGTAAATCTTTACCTTTGTATATTTCAAACACAAACTGATAAAAAAGCATAAAACAAAATTTGGAAAGATTCAACAGTTAGGTAGAATTAGAACAGGAGGTAAAAAAGAAATTAATTTTACAGTAAGTTCACAAAGCAGAAGGTACTGATAAATAGTTTATAATAGTTGGGATCTTTTAAAAGCCTGTTTTGAAACTTTTTCAATGGGTATATTTACAGTAACTGTGCACTGTAGTAACTTTCCATGTCTGATGATGAAACTAAAATGTAGGAATTGTTGAGATTTTGTTTTTAAACTTATAAGAACATGACAATCTTAGTGAATAGATAATAACTTGAGTAATATAAAGTTGGGTGTGAAATTCTGGAAAGAACTTATATTTTGGGTGAGAGGAACATAAAGGCATTGTATAGAAATAAAATAAAGTAGATGTGATAAGTAAGTAAACAGACTTCTCAAATTTATCTTTAGAAATTCTGAAAAAGGTATGCTGTATGTGCACTCTTTCATCAAACATTAAGAACCTGCTAAAGTCCTGATTAGATCAACCACAAATTGGAGCATATTTAAGCAGTGAAATACAGTCTGAAGTACACACTTGGAGTTAAATAACAGGGTAATAAATAAAAGACTCTAACAACTCCTATTTTAGTTAGACCTGGTAGTTAGGGTACCCAACTTACAATCTGAGAGTTGAAAGTTCAACTTCCCATAAATGAACATATTTGACCTACACAGCTGCCAACTGGTTTGCAAATATGCTGGCCGACCCAAAACTAGTTCAGATTATGAGCATAAAAAAAAGAATAATGAGTACTTTAGCCACAAACTAAGGCATGTACATATTACCATAAACTAGTTCTTTATGGATTTCAAACACACAATATATAACTTTTTTAGCATTTTAAATGATCATATAATAAACTTTTATATATATGTAGACTTGTATATGATTTATTTCATCTATGACCACATGTGTGCTTGTTTGTGATAATTTGTAACATGCACGCGAGTTATACTTATTAACAAAAATACCAATCAATAGAAAAGTCAATTACATCAATCAACAGAATTTGCAATCTGAAGCAAATCATAACAAATACCAAGCAGACAGCTGAAATGTTTAAAGATATGACTGTTCTATGTGATTCATACATTTATATTTAAATAACAAACAAACTTTTGGTTTCACATATACTTTTTCTGAATACGTGCATGTATATAAGTGAGAAACAATACCTAAAGTTTATAATCAACATATATGTATGAAGCTTCCTATGATCTCATGAAAACCACTCATATTTCACAGGATGATATCTGGTTGTTTTCCATTTGTTATCAACTTACACCTGCAACTTTCTCACATAACTAACTCATATTCAATACAGATGCACATGTTATATCTGATAAATTATCTAAACATTCGACTGAAACAAGTCTATGTTGTCTTCAGTGTAATGAAAAACAAATACTTCTCTGAAGTTACACATCCTGGAATTAAGTTTCTTTTAAATGTTCTAACCATTGTTTGTTCTTCATCATTCTAAATGATTATTTGATATTTTCCATCTGTATTTATACAGAAATATTTTTTACTAAATAGTTTATGTCCAAAAATTCAAAATAACATAATGCAAATATGCAAATACAACACAAGTTGTAGCTGCACTCTGTCTACAATGTACGATACAGATGTGTGTGTGTGTGTGTGTGTGTGTGTGCACTTGTACATACACACGCACATATTCACAACAATGTGACACCTGTATTTTAATAGTTTAAACTGGAAAATAATTACTTAATCCCATGCACAAGGGTGTGGGTCAAAGTACAAAAGCCACAACCTTTTGCAGAGCATAACACAAGATATTATATGTTTCTGATATTAAAGTTATTAACTATTTGTTTTACCCCACACTGCTGATTTAATACTTCTTTGTAGAAGGTGGGTAACTAGCAAGTACAACATACAAAAATACTGAATAAATCCTAAAAATATGTGTTTCACAAGTTTTGTAGGTTAAAATAATTCAATAACAAGACGACATGCTTATCAGAGACATCATTATTACTTACAAAAATGCAACTTATCGATTCAGACTAACATCCTCAGTTAAGATGCATTTTGATATCTGATTTTATGCAAACAACAGACTTTTATATTTCACTGAAAGCTTGCAACATTTCAAATAGATGCACACAATAAATATAGGTTTATGCTCAATATTTCTTCCCCAATATGGGGTTGTTCCAACAGACCAAACCTGTGCACAATGGATTAAAGAAAAGTAAAATGACAGATGATTGTGTAAAGTTTGGAGTGGATTGTAGAAAATCAGTTAATACACTCAGACTACACACAAAACTAAAAGCACCAGTGGTATGTAATGTTTTATAAAGTCATCACAGTTTTAACAGAATCCCAATCAACAACACATCCAGCTTCCTTGAGTTACTATTTCAGAACAATTTCCAAAATTAAATACACTAAAAACAGTCTGTTCATCCTTCAGTAATAATAATAATACAGAAAAACGTAACCAAGTACTGTAGAGGTACTTTTTAAAATAAATACTCTACACAGCTATTAAACATTTACAAACTGTCTTTACCTACTTCAAAATGAAACAGCAATAACAAAGGGAGAACAGTACTGATAATCCAAATATATCCTTTATTTTCTCAATACCAAAAAACATACATCTAAATCTTGATACCACTTACTGTTTACTCATTCAAATTGTCTTTTTTGAACTTATAAAACACTACACACAAATTTGTGAAAAACCTGTCATTTATGGTACAGTTCTGAATACAAAGAAAGAAAGAAAGGTATTTTCTGCAACATTTATAGCAAACACCTAGGCTGTAATGTATAGGCATGGTCATAACAAATTCAGAACTGCTAACCAAGTGGAAGAAAACTAGTCAACACCAGAATCACTTAATAATATGCTACTTGTAACCAAATATCAGGTATAAGATTCACCTCACAGCTGAAAGTATGTTCAGTAGCATAAGCTATTTTCAGACTACACTTTATACCACACACTGTAACAGAATGTAAAAATTAATAATTTGGTGGTAAAAATGACAAGACTGAATAATTAATACTAGTTGAAGCACCAGAGCCAAACAATATTTATCTGTGTTTTTAAAAGTCAAAGATCAGACACACGTGAACAGAAAATTGCCAGATGACTCATCAATGATGTTACTTCTATTTTTAAAGGGAATAAAATAGTTGCTCTAGAAATTGCAGACCAGTTAATATTTGTTACATTAGTATGTGAAGAATTCTAAACACATCTAATGAAATACAACATATCTAGGTTATCTTGGAGATTTGGTTAGTGTAGCATAAATAAGAAAGCCCTTCAATGGTTTTACTGTCTTGAAATGTTTATATGTTCTACAGTAATTCCTGTACATTGAATCCAAATATGATATCCATTTATCACCATCACATATAGATTTTCCACAACATGTCATATATACTTCAACACAAGTGATTCATTAAAATAATGACAACCAATATTGACCAAGTAGTCTTATCAGTCTTTCTAGAACCCACAAGAAACATATAATAAAACACATAAATGTTCACTTTAGTAAATGTAATAATAATCTCATCTAAGTTAGTTTTTTCTACTCCATGATTTGTAAGACATCCTTATGTAATAGAAAAAAAATATATATATTATTTTTGAAATTTGCATATATGAATTATGGCAAATCTATGAAAAAAAACAAAACTTTTATGAAGTTCAAATTCATAAGCCTGTGAAATCAGTTAAAAACATTAGAATTTCTCACTGTCATTCTTTTCAACTGCACTATGTAACCAAATTTTTACTTTTTCTTCTTCCTGGGCAGAAAATGTTATTTCCCAATGGCATATGCCTAAAGTAAATGGAAATGACCTATTTTTCTCTTCAAACTCTGCTTTTGTGACCTGGGAATGTATATACAAAAACATAATGGAAGACTGTATTTGGGGGCCAATACTTGAAAGTGATTTACATTACAGTCACAAATTTAAAAGAAAACTACTCACTTTACTGTAGATACATGTGAATCTTCATACATGTGTTGTTTTATTCAGACCTTATGTAAATAAAAATGTGCAGATTTGCCCATTTTTACATGGAAAATAGGTTAGTTTCTAAATTCATTATCCAGATCACAAAAGCAAAGTTTGAAGGGAATAATGACCATTTTCTGTACCTTGTGGGCTGAGAGCTCTTTATTTCAAAAACTAATTGGGCTGGAATTTGCTAATCGATTAATAGTCATACCTCATATCCTTAATAGATAACATTCAACCAAATGATTATTCTCATAAGATACATAAAAAACAAATAAAAATACTTATGATATTAAATGTTGGATTTTGACACCTGTGGTGGGCACAGCAAAGGTAGCCCATAACATGGCTTTGCATTTAACCATTACTATTTCTTACCACTGCTCCTTGTTGTGTATACTAACAACAACATCACTAGGCTCTTCCAAACCTTACTGTTGTACATACTAGCAACAACATCTAGTGTATTAAGTATACATGTAACTACAGCTGATATAAAATAGTATAAAACTGAATTTTATTAAGCACAACTTTTTCCTTTGTTTTAGAGGACCAGTAATTTGTATAATACAATCACATTCACTTCTAATACATTCCACGTGTGTGTGTGTGTGTGTGTGTGTGTGTGTGTGTGTGTGTGTGTGTGTGTGTGTGTGTGTATTATTACTATTTACAAATAAATCTTTAAATTTCACTTACTTTTCTTAAAACACGGAACAGTTACAGTGATTTATGACTATTATCTAAGTTTCATTGTAAATACCCACACTATCTATTTTTTAACTTTTCCTGTATATAAAACTACACTATCAGTATTAGCTGACAATAAGTAGTAAGTGTGTTAAATTAACAAATCTAACATGTATTGTTAAATGAATTTAGTAAAGTTATTTTATGATATCTTTTTATCATGTAGTCAGTTTATTATAGATTAACCTTCTGGTAACAGGCATATGAAACTGTAATAATGAAATAAAACCTACTCAGAGTAACTGAAAACATCTAATTACAGTTCTCAAAGAGTGTTAGTTAAACTTAAAATGGTAAATTGACTCTGGTTCTGAGTCCTGTTCTCAGA
>MU033962.1:145087-172403 GCA_011833715.1 Carcinoscorpius rotundicauda
GGTAATTGTTGAATTATGTGTATTTATTATTAACCACTGGTTCAGTTCTTGTAAGATTTTAAAATAATTTTAATTTATTACCTTTTATATGGTGTTAATACTTCTTTCGTTGATATGTAATCTTCTTATACATGCGTATGTACAGTTAAAATTTTTTAAAGAAATATGTTCTTTCATTTTATAATTTAAATAATTACTAAATATACTATAGTTTTTATCTTACAATAAGGCACACAACCTTCTAGAGTGAAATTTCAGTCATCACAAGATATTTGACAGTTTGGTTTTTAATAGGAGCTCAATAACACAAACAGTGGAGGTGGATGGGTGAACTGATGTACCTGTCTTTCTCCTCTTATGCTCTAAAAGTGCTCTTTTTTCCCATGATAAAACACTGTCCATTGTTAGACCTTGCCTGCTGTGAGCTTGGAAATACAAATGTCAGCTTTAAAAATAATTGACACAAATACACATATTAAATGTTGATATACAAAAAACTGCTGTTCAGTTTTACATTTTAAAAGGGTCTGTAAGATTGACTGAAAAGAATAAGATATCTACATCGACCAACCATGTGGAGTAGAGGAAATCCACAGCCTTTTGTAACCACTCCATCATAAAATGTTTTGCATCAGATTGCTTAGAAAGTAAGACCTCATTTTGTTGATCCCCTGCCTTTATAATGTCCTCCAGATGTTACTGTAGGAGCTTCACTTTGTATGTTTAGCTCACTTCAAGAAATTTAATGTTTGAAAAAAAAAGAAATGGACAAACGTGTACGTGCTGTGGAGTGACTGACACCTCTACCCCCATAGTTTCACCTCCACTGTTTATTGGTACTTTTCCTTCTGATGGACAGATTCTTCCTTCACAGGTTTCTTCACATTAATCTTGTTCAGCCTCACTGACATGATGACAAGGAGCTGGAAAGTTGAACTTGAAGGCCATTCACACAGTGAAAAAGGATTAAAATCTTATAGTTTTGTAAAGAACAAAAATACAGTGTTGTTCACACTAAACCTTGTTCTGGTCACAAAATTCAAATTTAATCCCTATTTATTTTTAAGATTTTACTAATTCTTGGACAATTAAGATGAAACTCACCTAAAATTTGCATATTTTTTCTTTTCCAGTTAAATATAGAATTATAAGAAAGTTAACTGTTTAACAAGTTTTACTGCTATTCATTTCATGTAAGTATGAAAACTTTGAGAAAAAACAGAATAATATTCAGTAAAAATCTTTAAAGTTCTTAAATGGAAAAACTTGAAGTAGGCACTTCTTCATGTGCAGCAAGCAATATGTAGACTAAATTACAAACTACAATATCCATACAGTAAGACAGTACAAACAATTCATGAGGTAAAAAAACAGCAAACAGCACAATGTGAAATTATTAAAACAATATAAAAGTAATAAAAAGAATAGCAAACAAAAACTTAATCACAGCCAACATTTAAAGAAAGTGAGAGATACCAGTACAGTATTATTAGCAAAAAAACCCTGGAAACATTTCAAATAAAAATACAGTAGCATTCTTAGTAAATCTCAGTAAACTGTATGATTTTGTAAAGTTCCTTATAATACACTATTCATTACATGTAGAATGTTGCAATAACCTGTTTTGTTTTTAGTACTCAAGTTCAAATTCACTCCTCCACAACAACCAACAGTTAAACACACTCACAAGAAATGAGTTCTAAACTTTAACATGTGTAATACTCCGTATCATTTTTAACAAATCACTTGAAGGTCACCATTTGTCAAACCTGCTCATTCTACATAAAAATATATGGCAAACCAATTTAGTAGAAATATACAATTCTGATCAACGCAATGTTAAACAGAAATAAAACTAACTTAAACCTAATGTTGAGAGCTTATGTATGTGCTAAAATTTTAATGTTCATTATGCCTTAAATAAATTTAAAATATGTCATGTGAGACAATATTACTATAATTATACAATTAACTTTCTTATGTGTATCAAGTTATTATTATAACAGTTGTAAATATCTGCTGAGGTTTTACACACAATTTGTTTGTGTAGAGGTAAATGAAAATAAATAGATAACCACAATACAGTTGATTTTAAACTTTAACTACATACATGTCTGTCTTGGAATTTTATGTTTAAAGTTATGTAGTCTGAACTACGTAATCACGTGCAAAATACTGTACACAGTAGTGTATGTAGTCATTACAAGTTATGGAAAGATATATAAACATCGTTGCCATGTATATAGTAAATTTAGAATAACTACACATTCCGTACATAGTCAAATTAAAACAATATACAACATAGTGAAATTAATACACTTTGCACTCATCCATATATATTTTAAAACTGTGAAATATTACATACTGTTGGCTGCAACTAGGTAAGCTACATCCTAAGCATATCCAACCAAATGCTCACTATAAGCTATGCATATCATGAAAATCATAACATTTAATCTAACGTACTGATTTCGAATTTAATTTTCTAAACCAGGGATCACCAAACTTTTTTCACATGTGGCCAGAATACTTGGGGAATGAGAAGCACGGGCCACATGATCATTATGTTCAATACTCATAAGTTAGAACGAAAGCTCTCTGTAAAATACTTAACACTAAGTTTAGGATGCCACATTAGCCATGTGGGAGTAGCATGCAATACACACATATGATAAAAAACAAGCAGAGATACAACCAACATTTTTATTTACCGAAAGGTTATTAAAGAAGGTGACATTAGCAAAAACAGTTGTCACATCGCACACAGTAAGTTCACATCTGAATTCACTAAGCCGCAAAAAATTTCGTGAGATTTATGAAATTGGCGTTTGGCTTTCAAAATATCTTCAATATTCGGTTCTTAATTGTTGCATCCAATCATTAAAATTGCTTTCAAATGTTCATCAGTCAACCTTGATCGATGAACCGACTTCACAAACTTCATTTTTTAAAATGCTTGTTCACAGACATAAGTTGTTCCGAACACTGATGTCATACCAGATTCGAACTGCTTCATCTGTGGAAAATCATCTTCAGGTTTGCAGCTGTAAAATTCAATAAGTTGTTTCTCTAGCTACTGGCGGGCCGTACAAAATGACCTCAAGGGACGTAGTCTTGTGACCCGTGTTCTAGACAACAAAGAAAATTTAGGCAAAGGTAAATAATACAACAGTACCTAAGTTATATTTACCAGTACAAATTCTGAGCGATTTTTTGGATATTTTTCATTATTTTTTAAATCTAAAATTATTACTCTTATTTTGAATTTATTTACAACAAAAAGTAACAGTACATAAAATCGCGACAAAAACAGTACGCGGTATGAATTACGAAAAAGTGATACATTCAAAGTGAGAAAGAATGGCATAAATACAAACCCAAAGTTTCTCTACTTTAAAGAACCAAACCAAAATGTTCAAAAGTAGTTATGTTATAAGATTTGTCGGAAAAGACTATTTGTTTTGGCTTTTTTAAGTGTGGCTTAAAACTAAACGAGGGCTATCTACGCTAGTCGTCCGTAATTTCGCAGTGAAAGAATAGAGGTACCTAGTCATCACCATCCACTAACCACTCTTTCACAAATGAATAGTGAGACTGACCCTAACAATATTTTCCCTCCCCCACACATATCATAAAGAACATGTTTGGTGAAGCAAAGTTGGATCAAGAATTTCGAACAAAACATCAACAGAACATAAATTTACAGGAAAAGTTCAAATTGTACTGTACTAACCTTAGAGTAGTTGATACCAGTGTTGATTACACCATTGTACTAAACAAGTTGAACCAATGGAACGAAGACAAATTGTTTGTGAACATGCACAAAATTTGAGGCTGAACTGACTGACTAGCAGCATTCATTCCTAGTTTCATCCTGGCGACCAGACTGTTAACCAATGTAATTATAACATAAATAATCAGTGTTAGCTAAAGGTCTTCAGTTCTCTCTTCTATCACGTAAACTCTGTGTACCTAACTTAGTTTACACTTTTAAATCACAATACAGATATCTAAAGGACCTTCTTGTGAGAGAAAAAGTAGCTCTTTATCGACTCAGTAATTTTTTAATGACGAAAATAAAGAAATCTGCCTTTTCTACTTTTTATAAATTTATGTCTAATATTCGTCCTTACCATTTAAGCCCTGAATAAATATTTTAAAAAAACTTTTATTAAATAAAAATATTTATGTTACATCGTCCAACAATACCATTGTTATTCTTAACTAAAATAATTACTTAATCAAATGGTCGTTATTCTTGACAACTCTACCACATTTAAATTCCTTATCAATACCTTTTCTTCATCATCCAAACGTGAGGAAACATTCCAAAGATACCTGACAGAACTTAGAAAAAAAATGTCGTAAACATTTGAATGATGATGAGACGACACAGAGTAAACCATCACAATATATTAAGTTGCTATTGTACATTACAGAAACTCTTTAAAACAAGAAACGCAAAAGGGATATTTTGTTTATTTTAAACAGAAATATATGTAATAACTTTACAAGCTCAGAGTATGTGATGTTACACGAGTTATGGCACTGATTGTCAGATCAAAATGACAATGAAAGTTGTGCACTTTGAAAACATCAGATTTTTCGCCAAAACGCATGTGTGTCCAAAAAATTTGTTTGAGAGATTTGCATGTTCTGCAAGTGCAATATGTGCAAAATCCCTATAAAAGTGACGGGTTCTCGGTTTCCATAGCTCAGTCTTAAGCCACCGACACGCAATACAGTTACGCCAAGACTGACTGAAGCACAACGCAACAACGCCATTGGTCGCTTGGAAGCAGGAGAATCTCGATCAAATGTTACCAGAGCTGTAAAAGTCCACCCAAGCACCATCACAAGGCTATGGAATCGTCACCAATAACATGGATCAACTCGTGACCGTCCACGATCTGGCAGACCTACACGTCGTGTGCAGGATGTTGACAGATTTGGTAGTGACAGCGCCATGATGTGGGCTGAGATCGCCTACATTGCCAGAACAGACCTTTTGCACATTCTAGGGAATCTTACGGCTCAACGATGCATTGACGAGATTCTTAGGCCCGATGTGCAACCCATCATGGTGAACGTCAACGACGTTTTTCAACATGACAACGCCCGTCTTCACACAGCCCGACTCACCACTGTCTTCTTGAGACACCACAACATCAACGTTCTTCCCTGGCCCTCCAGATCACCAGATTTAAACCCCATCAGACATCTCTGGGACGAAATGGACCAACGTTTGCGTGAACGACAACCTCAACCGCAGACTCTACCTCAGCTTGCAGCAGCTTTGCAGGCTGAGTGGAAAGCCATTCCACAGGTTGTGATTTGTCATCTCATCGCTTCCATGGGCAGAAGATGCCAAGCAGTTATTGATGCTCATGGGGGGCATACTCGTTATTGACGTTGAGTGACGTTAAACTTTAACTAGTGAGTGTGGACTTCGCCTTTGCAGACTTTGGATGTTCAGCAGTGAATGTGCAAAGTTTCACATATTTCATACAGAAGTACCTGGAATAAACTTGTTAACAATTTGTCTCACATTTTGCCTTTTGTGTTTCTTTTTTTGAAGAGTGTAATTATCCTAAATTTACTAGCATCACGAACTGAAAGCACAATTAATTAATAATACAACAACATAGTGTAGGCTATCTATTAATAATTGCAGCATTATATTATACTGAAAATATATATTTTAGTAAATCCAATAAAAATAATTAATTATGTTATATTTTAGTGATCTTATGGTGTGAATATTTGTATCTATGTAACCGAAATAATAAATACTTTGTGTCACTATCTATTAAATGGCACCATAGAAAAAATCTGTAAAGCATTCTCACTTTTATATTCATATAAAACTTTATACCTACAAATTGAACTGGTTGAAATACCGGTGGAATGTAAGGTGGATACTTTTTGCCATGAAATTTTCTTCTTTCTTCTCAAAGTTCGGGTTTTGTTTTAATATCTGGTCTTTATAGTTACTATATGTAAATGTGCAGAAATATTGTGGTTCAATTTTATTGTTATCTTTCTTTACAGTTTGTATTGGTTACAAGTGTAACGATACTCTTGAATCAATTCTTGTTATGAAATGACGAAAGCAAAAAAGAAGGAAAATGACAGAAAAATAAAACTGTCAAGTTAGGGGTAGCAGTGGTAAACTCAGAAGATATTCAAAGTTGAGTGATGAAAACCTGAATGTTTGATTGTATCTTTATTGATGTAATTTATAGTTTTAAGAAACGGAGTTTAAAAGAAAAAAACACACTTGTTTTTGCCAATAAACAGTTGTACGTTTAACAGATTGAAATTGACCTTTTCTATTAACACAGTCCCAACACTGTACTTGCCATAAAAAAGAATATTTTTGTGTTTTTATATCATGTTTTCATGAAACATAAGGGTACTAAAACAATGTGTATGTTAGTGTTCTTACTGTAGAACATGGGGGAGCTAGAACTACGTTTGTGTTTTTACTTTTCTTCTTTTGAAGTTGTTATTAAAAGTTGCCGAGTAATTTTCAGGTACAAAACTTATAGCAAGCAGGTGGCAGCACTGCCTACATAGGGATGGCTCGGATTGTTCATCGAAATGGAATTTTAATCATCTCTTCAAAAGATCATAAGAACCTCACAACACTGCACGGTGTTTTATTTTATAACTATACCTGTATAATGACTGAGCCACAAGGTTTTGATAGTGTCTCTAAATATGATAGTAGGAAGTGTGAAATTTTTGTTTTTTTTCTCTTCTGTTTCTTTGTTATCACATGATAACTCGAAAACCAAATAAATGGTATCAATCATTGCCACTTGGATAAGTAATGTTAACTATTATTCATAAAAAATCATAATTCTAGTGTAAGTAGTGTTCTTATTCCCTGGAAGTCAGCTTTCTTTCACTGGTGTGATTTCCTTCAGAATGCTTAATTTCAGGGTGAAACAGGAATTACTAGCCTGTAACGGTGTAAAGTGACTTGGTGTCACAACTAGAATTAAACAAAACAAAATTATTATACAAGCGTGACTGTCAGAGGATTGTAATACAAAGTTGATAACTTACCAGAACATAATAAAGAGATATGTGTCTGGCCAAGACTTGAAATTAACGGTAATGAAAAGTAAAATATATGAATCCAGGTTAACAAATATTTCAGTAAATAAATAAAGGAATCAGGACAAAACGGACTACACAAATAGAAAAAAATAAAAACAATACATTTAAACTACAATAACACTAACATCCGGTAATAATATTTGTATAACAACAATAGTTAAACACAATATCACTAACAACATTCGGTAATAATATTTGTATAACACTATTTAAACTACAATATCACCAACAACATCCGGTAATAATCAGTAATAATACTTGTATAAAACTACTTAAACTACAATATCACTAACAACACCCAGTAATAATATTTGTATAAAACTATTTAAACTACAATATCAACAACAATATCCGGTAATAATCAGTAATTATACTTGTGTAAAACTATTTAAACTACAATATCACTAACAACACCCGGTAATAATATTTATGTAACACTATTTAAACTACAATATCACCAACAACAACCGGTAATAATATTTATGTAACACTATTTAAACTACAATATCACCAACAACATCCGGTAATAATCAGTAATAATATTTGTGTAACACTATTTAAACTACAATATTACCAACAACATTCGGCAATAATCAGTAATAATATTTGTGTGAAATTCTTGCAAGTTCTACAACATTCTAGAAAGTTCTTGAAAATTCTTGCAAATTCCTGAAAATTGTAGCTTAAATAGTGTCATACAAATATTATCACAACACTATTTAAACTACAATATCACCAACAACATCCAGTAATAATACTTCTGTATATATACACACATGCTCAGAAGATGGTTTCTTGCAGAGGATTCATCACGAACAGCATGTCCTTCAAGACCTCTGAAATCTCTACCCAGTTCATTCCAACAATGTGAAATTAATCGCATATCTCTATGAACCTTACTCCAATAAATCAAGTTAATAAAATATCTCTCAGAAATACACCAAGGTTAATATGACAAGAGGAGATTAATTACTCTAAGTTTTACTGCAGAATGAGTAGTAAAAACAAAGTTCATTCCTTGGCGTCATTGAAAAGTGTAATATATCTTATTATCGCAGCTGTTCTCTATGAAACCCTAATAATAGACGGTTATACTGAAGTTTTACTCCTTCCAATAAAAGTACCTAAAGATAAACTAAAACACTATAATATAGTATAGTTTCACTTCACATAAAGGGGCAAGAGGAAGAAGGCATAGTTTTACTTTATAATAAACGCGTATGAGGAAGAAAATGTGTTTTTACTCTGTAATAAACAAGTATGAGGAAGAAAGTACATTTTTACTTCATAGTAAACTAGTATGATGAACAAGGTATGTTTTTACTTTATAACAAACGTATTTAAGGAACAAGGTATATGTTTATTTTACAATAAACGAGTAGGAGGAAAAATGTACATTTTTACTTCATAATAAACTAGTATGAGAAAAAAGGTATAGTTTTACCTTGAACTAGGCAGTTTTTTACTGAATAAATGAACCACATCACAAAATATGTAGTGTTTTACTAGTGTAAAAACTACCTAATGTTAAATACAGTTTTTATCTGACTCAAAACTGTCGATAAGAACGTTGAGTTTTCGAATGGGATATAAGTTCACTAAAAACAAATTACAATTCTCCAAGGAAGGTAGACTGATAGAAAATGTCGACTGAAGTTGTTATGTTATACTAGACAGAAACTTACTTGAGGAAAGATGCAGTTTTTGTTATGATATATAAAGAAACGGGAATATTTTGGCTAAATATAAAAGATACAATTTCCAACAATTGTGTTTCTATCAATTACATAAACGTTATAATGTTTTAAGTAATACTGTATTATATAATATTGTTTTAGTTGTAACGTGTTACGTAATTTTATTGTAGCAATAACATGTCATATCATAATATTTGAAAAATAGTGCGTTACGTAATATTGATTCAAATAATAATTGTTACACAATATTGTTTGAAGTAGTAACTGTATTGTAATATTGCTTTAAAAAGTGGGTTTTGAGTAACAATATATTAACTATTAATAGTTTGTGTTGTCATTTAATGTTTGTAAATCCCATTTAATAAATGACAAATGTTATTTTCTTTTTTGTAACATGCAAATATTGAAAATGAACCTATACAAATTCAAATAAGTTATTCTTAAACTATTGTTAGATGTGGGGCTTGTCACACGTTATCTGTTCTTTATGTACCATGTCATATCTTATCTATTCTTATTACACACGTGTCTTGTTCAAAACAGGAATGATTCTTAAATCGTGTTCAAGATACGTGCTTTATTACAGATTTTATAGTTGTAGGATGTTGTTATTTTTTAACTGTTTGTAGTATTTAAATTTTAAAAGGAATGTTTAGACCATAGAAACTTATTGTGAAAGAAAACCATTTGTATTATGCAAAGTAATAGAAATACGAAATGTTAATATATCTTACAACCATTACCACCGTACAAACTAATAGAAATACGATGCAATGATGATATATCTTACAACTATTAGTACCGTATAAAGTAATAAAAATAAAGTGGTGTCGTAATATACTCTTCAAAAAAAGAAACGCAAAAGGCAAAATATGAGACAAATTGTTAACAAGTTTATTCCGGGTAGTTCTGTACGACATGTGTGAAACTTTGCACATTCACTGCTAAACATTCAAAGTCTGCAAATAAGAAGTCCACGCTCACTAGTTGAAGTTTAACGTCACTCAACGTCAATAACGAGTATGCCCCCGTGAGCATTAATAACTGCTTGGTATCTCCTGCCCATGGAAGCGATGAGATGACGAATCGTATCCTGTGGAATGGCTGTCCACTCAGCCTGGAAAGCTGCTGCAAGCTGAGGTAGAGTCTGCGGTTGAGGTTATCGCCGTCGCAGACGTCGGTTCGACTCGTCCCAAAGTGTTCGATGGGGTTTAAATCTGGTAATATGGAGGGCCAGGGAAGAACGTTGATGTTATGGTGGTCAAGAAGACAGTGGTGAGTCGGGCTGTGTGAGAACGGGAGTTGTCATGTTAAAAAACGTCGTTGATGTTCACCATGATGGGTTGCACATGGGGCCTAAGAATCTCGTCGACGTATCGTTGAGCCGTAAGATTCCCTTGAATGTGCAAAAGATCTGTTGAGGCAGTAGACATCGGAGTGGTGGTTGTTGGTGACGATTCCATAGCCTCGTGATGGTGCTTGGGTGGATATTTACAGCTCTGGCAACATCTGATCGAGATTCGCCTGCTTCCAAGCGACTACTGGCGTTGTTGCGTTGTGCTTCAGTCAGTCTTGGCGTAACTGTATTGCGTGTCGGTGGCTTAACACTGAGCTATAGAAACCGAAAACCCATCACTTTAAAAGTGATTTTGCACATGTTGCACTTGCAGAACATGCAGATCTCTTAAACAAATTTATTGGACACGAATGCGTTTGGGCGAAAAATCCGATGTTTTCCTCCGTTTTCAAAGTGCACAACTTTTATTGTCATTTTGGTCTGACAATCAGTGCCTTAACACATGTAACATCACATACTTTGAGCTTGTAACGTTATTACATATATATTTTTTAAAATAACAAAAATATCCCTTTTGCGTTTCTTTTTTGAAGAGTATATATCTCCAGTTAAAGTTGATATCCTTCATATGCAGGAATCCTCTGATGGATCAGCGGTCGGTGTAGGAATATGCAGAGCTCAGTTCTCCATAGTGAACAGAGTGCAGACAGCCCACTATGTAGTGTTGCACTGAGGAAAACTAGATCATATTCTTGTATTGTTAAAACAACATTTGTGAAACTTATGATTTTGCTCTTGGAAATAAAATTTAAAAAGCACAATTATTTTTTATTTATATGGATATTACTAGTTTTAACCAAAACAAAATATCAAAAAATAACACATTTAAGGGTTGTTTGTTGCTAAGCGCATAGCTAAATAATGGATTTTTTTGTGATGTACACAGCGTGGGTATTAAAACCCGACATTTTAGGTTCGTAAGGCCTCAGACTTACCGCTGTGTTACAAGGGGCAATACAAGAACAATAAAAAATAAGTTTTAAGTTAATGAACTTTGAGGTTGCTTTAAAAATAACTAATTCGTTATGATTTGTTTTGAATTTCGCAGAATGCTACACTAGGGCTATCTGCGCTAGCCGTTCCTAATTTAGCAGTGTAAGACTAGAAAGAAGGCAGCTAGTCATCACCACCGACCGCCAGCTCTTCGGCTACTCTTTTACCAACGAATAGTGGGATTGACCGTAACATTATAACGCCCCTACAGCTGAAAGGGCAAGCATGTTAGATGTGATGGGGACTCAAACCTGCGACCCTCGGAATACGGGTCAAATGTCTCAACCACCTGCCCTTGTTGGGCCTAATTCGTTACGTAACATAAAACAGTATCATCAGCAGGTAACTTATAATTGTCATTGGTCGAAACCTTCACAAAAGAACCAATAAACACAGATTGCGCAAAAATATAATTAATTCCTTAACAAAAAACGAAAAAATTTTCGAGATTTTGTCTCAGCTTTCTTTGTCAGGAAAATACATATTTGTGATAGATTTTTATTATTACTGTTAAATCTGTAATATTATTTTGTGTTTTTCTTATAGCAAAGCCACATCGGGCTATTTGCTGAGTCCACCGAGGGGAATCGAACCCCTGAATTTTGCGTTGTAAATCCGGAGACATACCGATCACTAATTTTATCAAACTTATTTCCCGACTAATTTGTTTACATGTTTCAATAACCAAATTACTAGGATTATTAATTTAAAAAAGAATTTTTTTGGTATTACACATTGTTGAATGATTTTTATTTGAAATTCGGATACCTACTGACATGTTAGAATTAAAAATAATTATTGTATGTTTACTATGAGTGAAAGTAATTTTTCAAACATGGTTAATTGAGCCACTGATCCTGTGAAACGTATGCTTGTGTAAAATAAATTAGTTGTAACAAAACATATGTTTTCAAAACTTAAATTTCTATTGTAAACGCTGTCATTGGTAGAGTGGTCTTGTACCATCATTCCTTTTAAATCATCATTAAGTTATAGATTAGATTAAGTAAATTATTTTCTAATAATAGCTTTTAATACTTTGTAGAATTTTCGTGACCTAGTTGGTAGCATGTTCGGTCCGTCAGTATCTAGGTTCTTAGTTCGTGGCTCGTTGTCACAAAATTACGCTCTGCACAGTGAGGCTGTGGGTGTATTATAAAGCTGACTGTTAAATTCCAGTATTCTATATGGCAGAATTAGTCCAGGGATTTGCAATTGGTAATGCTGGTTTTTAGTTAAATATTATGGACAATTATGGACGAATAATTACGAAATAAGCAATCAAATATGTAAGCCTACATAACATTTCAGCCGGTGCTGGGGAATCTGAAATGTCGAATTTTAGGTGAATTTTCTAAAATTAAATTTAGACGTCAATCGGAACTTACCCTTAAGGAAACTGTTACCCTGTCAACCTTCTTTAACTTAGAATTTTTATAGTGCATATTCGTTCACAAGTAATTATATAATGTTCATATTCCATGCTGTCTTCACAAAAACGATAGAAACCCAATACACTTATGGCTTTTATGTTCCTTGATAAGTTTGAGTAAGACTTTTTACTAAAAATCAAGACAGTGGTTTAAAATTTGTAGTTATTATAGATATTCAGAAAAATTAGACACTCAGGATCTCAGTGAAGCTCCACCCTGAGGTTAGATAAAAAAATATACGTATATATAAACATACACGATATCTTCTTTCAAAGCAAGTGATGCTTAAAAGTTTTATTAAAAGCTAATTTCTCGCTTAACAGACCTAACTGTATTAGACCAACCCACAGGTTCAAATTTCTTTGAGTTAGATATTGTTTAAATTAATGGCTTCCTTTACCTTTGGTGAAAGAAATGATTTCAAATGTTTTTCTCTAAAGTTAATTTTATTCGCAAATATAAAAACACGCACACGTAGTTCATTTAAATATTATTGTTTCTTATTCTTACCATTTAAATATTATTGTTTCTTATTCTTACCATTTAAATATTATTGTTTCTTATTCTCACCACTGGTTGGCGAGCCACAGATTATTTTACAAACACTAATAATTTTCTTTAAAAAAGAGAAGAATATATTGCTAAAAGAATCTACTTTAAAACTATAAATCACAACAGAAAAGAGTCGCAATGTATCTATTTCATAACTGTCATAACAACGAGTACTCTGCTAGTCCTAAAATATATTAAATTGAAACTTTCTTCAAGAAATTCATATATATATAAAGGTGGGACGATATAGCATTGATAGAACTAACCTATTAATATGAAATTTAAGTATTTACTGCATCACAGAAAACATAATAATATTGCTGATTGTGATTTAACGTTTTCTTATTTGAAGAACATTTTATTCAATAAATTCCAAATTTTTTGTTTGTTTCTTTTTTGTTTAAAATTAAGAGAATTATGCACAAAGCCACATAATGGGCTATCCGTGATCTGCCCACAACAGGTATCGAAACTCAGCTTTAAGCAGTGTGAGTCCGCAGACAAACCGTGTTCACACAAAGTCCTCGTTTTACGGACTTTCCGTAACCAGTCAGAAGTCTCAATAAGTACAACACAAAATACTTGAATGTAAATAAACAGCGGTTCATGACAAAATAGTGATTTCTTAGTGTTTTACTGACAGTAAAATGAACGAAAACAATACAGTCATACATAGTTTATTAAAAAACAAACGTTACAGAAGTTTTAAGAACACAAAGTTTAAATAGGTTGAAGTCTCTTGTTTAATAAACATTACAAATTTTAAACACACTAAAACCTAACCCTAACCAGATGTCTGAACGTCACATCCTCAACTTTAATAAACTACTTCTTTCTTTGTGATAGTTAAAAAAATAAATAATTGGAAACCTTAAATTTTTAATTATATTTTCGCTTTGAGATAAAACTTCTGTTGGTTTATTGTCTCTTACCGATATGATTCTCATTAGTAATAAGCCTTAAAGATGTACACTGAGCGGATCGTAAATCTAAACCATGAATACAAAGATGTAGAAAATTTCACATTTTAAAATGTCTTCCTGCTGTATCAGATCATTAAGAAAAGTGACTGTTTTAATCACTATGCGTTAGGTGAATGTTTTGGTTCTTGCGGACGGAACGTTTAACAACGGTAGTTGTCAGAAAGTTCGGAATGTGAACAGCTTCCCTCATCATAAATCTTCAAGTAATCTCTTGTTTTATTACACCCCAGGTACCAAACACACATTTCGTTTCCTTCTTAGTACCATGCCGAACACGTCAAAGCTGGTACGAGAAGTGTAAAACGTTAATTACATTCTATCATAAATTTTCGGTTACTGTTTATTTTTTTCTTTTTGTCCAATAGAGCCATGTGTCACACGGATAGTTCAAATAAAGGATGTGACGCACGTACCCAGTAAACCTATCACAGTAAGTGGTCCTCTTAGGTACGTTGACTTTCAAATCCAAGTCCTTAGATTGGTGAAACCTATGATTAAAGGCGTGGCTGCTGAGACAAGTTCCTAGTTTAAATTGCATATTTTTGTTTCCATTCTGTTTAATTTCAAATACAAAAATGTTTTATTTCTATAGAGTCAATAACTTGTGGACTTGGTGTTATCGGACAAGAGGCATTCTTATGACTTGTTTTTTTTCCAGATTTAGTTTCAGGAGACAATCTCATGTAATGGATCACAACTACTTATTCAAATTGAGATGTAATGCACAAGAGAGTTTCTTTAAACCTTTACATGTTTGGTCACTGTAATTCATTATTCTATCTACTTTGTCACAGCCATTTGTGTTTTTATATTTGAAAAATCAAATTACTTTTTATTATTGGCCCAATTTAGCAGTGTAAGACCAGAAGGAAGGCAGCTAGTCATCACCACCCACTGCCAACTCTTGAACTACTCTTTTATCAACGAATAGTGGGATTGATCGTTACTTATAACGCCCCCACGGCTGAAAGAGTGAGCATTTTTGGTGCGACGGAAACTCGAACCCTCGACCCTCGGATTACGAGTCGAGTGCCTTAACCACCTGGCCATGCCGGGCCCCTCACCATGTTTTTGAGCATTTAATGGCATACACTTTTTAAGGCTTATTTATGTATAAGAATACATGAGAACTCTTAACTTGGTTTTTTTATTCCAAACACGTAGAATTCTCGAATTCAAATAGTAAAAAATACAGAACGTGTCACAAATATCTTTAAATAAACTATGTTTTAAAAATTACTTAACGATGTTAAGTCTTGTAACAACCGAATTTTAGGATTATAATTCCTCAATTTATCAATGACTCATTGCACAGAAAATACAAAAATATCTCTGAGCTCGACATGAATGACATAAAACAGATCTTGTTTTTTCGCGTAAGGTTGGGTATGATCAGTTGCAGTTTGTTTTTACATTGTTAATGTTCAATTGAGAATTTTCTTCATATAAAAGATGCATTCAACCATGAATATTTTTGTGTTTACAAGCAATGTGTTACTTTTTTATAAACACCGTGAAATATTCACTGCGGTGGTTAACCCTACAAAATGTTTTGTGGCCAAAATGGTCTCGCAGTTTTCTTCTTTTAATATTATCACACAACTTCAAAATCATTCGAGAGACACTTTCTGAGTAAATTTGAAAACTACTCTGAAATAGTTTAGAGCTATTTTAAAAAAAATATCATTTTGAAATACATGCAATAACATCATTAACTACATAAGTGATGATAGTGACCACTAGAGAGAGAGCAAATACGTCAATAAATATTTCAAGGGTAAATGCAAATAAATATTATTTATTAATATAATATTATGCAATATTATATGCAATGAAATATTTACGAACCTGAAACCTTAAAATCTGCAAATTTATTTTTGTTTAATTTCGCGCAAAGTTACACGAGGACTGCCTGCGCTAGCCGTCCCCAATTTAGCAGTGTAAGATTGCTAGAAACATTTCCCTTACTACTTACACCCCGTTGTTAGGGTCATTTCCCCAACTACTCACACCCTGGTTTCTAGGGACATTTCCCAACTACTAACCCCACGCTGCTAGAGATTTTTCCCCCACTTTTTCCTCTTCCAGTTTGGTAGGGAGGGACATTTCCAAAACTGCTTACCCCCCGTTGCAAGGGACATCTCGAATACTAGTTACACCGCGTTGCTAAGGTCATTTCCCCAATGCTTAAATTAAGTTGCAAGGGTCATTTGCTCTGATGTTTACTCCAGTTGCTAGGGACATTTCCCCCACCAATTACATCCTGTTGCTAAGGTCATTTCCCACATTACTTACACCCCGTTGCTAGGGTTATTTCCCACACTACTTACACCCCGTTTCCAGGGACATTTCCCCACTGCAAACCTCCCGTTGCAACAAAAATTCACCCGCTACTTACATCCCGTTGTTACGAACATTTCCCCCACTACTTACACCCCGTTGTTAGAGACATTTCCCCAAATGCTTACACCCCGTTCCTAGGGACATTTCTTCCACTGCATACATTTCGTTGCTAGGGACATTTTTTCCACTACTAACATCCTGTTGCTAAAGACATTTCCCCCACTACTTAAATCCTGTTACTAAGGACATTTCCCCAGACACTTACATCACGTTGCTAGGGAAATTTCCCACACTACTTACATCCCGTTGCTATGGACATTTTCCACACTACTTAAACCCCGTTGGTAGGGACATTTCCGACACTACTTACACCCTGTTGCTAAAGACATTTCCCATACTACTTACACCCCGTTACTAGGGACATTTCCCTCACTACTTACACCCCGTTGCTAGAAACATTTTTCCCACTGAATACCTCTCGTTGCTAAGGAAACTTCCCCCACTGAAAACCTCCCATTGTTATTGACATTTCCCCCACTGCATACCTTTCGTTCCTAGGGACATTTCCTTTACACTTTACTTCGCGTTGCTGGGGACATTTCCCCATTTCTTACACCCGGAATAAGGGCATTTCCCCAACAACTTACCCCACGTTGCTCGTGGCATTTCCCTTACTATTTACACCCCGTTGCTAGGGACATTTCATTCATTTTCTACTTACACCCCGTTGTTAGGGACACTTCCCTCACTACTTACACCACGTTGCTAGGGACATTTTCCACACTACTTACATCCCGTTGCTAGGGACATTTCCCACACAACTTAGATCCCGTTTCTTGGGATATTTCCCAAAATGCATACTTTCCATTGCTAGGGAGATTTCTTTCACTGCATATATCCCGTTGCTATGGAATTTCCATCACTACATACATCCCGTTGCTTGGGAATTTCCCACACTACTTACATTTCGTTGCTAAAGGCATTTCCCCCACTACTTTCACCCCGTTATTAGGGTCCTTATTCCACTACTTACACCCCGTTGCTAGTGACATTTCACCCACTACTTACACCACGTTGGTAGGGGCATTTCCATACTACTTACGCCCCGTTGCTAGGGACATTTCCCCCACTACTTGCACCACGTTGCTAGGGACATTTCCCCAACTGTATACCTCCCGTTGCAAAGGACATTTCCTACACTGCATACCTACTGTTGCTTGGGACACCACCCTTACTGCATACCTCCTGTTGCAAGAGACATTTCACCCACTTCATACCTCCCGTTGCAAAAGAATTTCCCACACTACTTACACCACGTTGCTAGGGACATTTCCCACACTACTTACACCACATTTCAGGACATGTCCCCTACTGTATACCTCCCATTGCTAGAGATATTTCCCCCACTGCATAATCCCCGTTCCTTAGGACATTTCCCACACAACTTACACACCGTTGCTAGGGACATTTCCCACACAACTTACTCTCCGTTGCTAGGCGCATTTCCACCACTGCTTACACGCCGCTGCTAGGAACATTTCCCCCACTGCTTACACACCGTTGTAAGGAACATTTCCCCAATTGCATACCTCCCGTTTCTAGAGACATTTCTTCAACTGCATTCCTTCCGTGTCTCAGGACATTTCTTTCACCGCATACATCCCGTTTCTAGGGAATTTCCTACACTACTTAGATCCCGTTGCTAGGGTCATTTCTCTTATAGCATATTTATATTTTAAGGACATTTCCCCCACTTCATAAATCCGTTGCAAGAGACATTCCTCCACAACTTACACCTCGTTGCTTGGGACATTTCTACCACTACTTACACAACGTTTTTAGAGACATTTTACCCAATACTAACACCCCGTTGCAATGGACATTTCCCCCAATACTTACACCACGTTGCTAGGGACATTTCCCCCACTGCTTACACTCCGTTGCTAGGGACATTTCCCCAATTGCATACCTAAAGTTTCTAGGGACATTTCTTCCACTGCATACATCCTGTTGTTAGGGAATTTCCCACACTACTTAGATCCCGTTGTTAGAGACATTTCCCCCACTGCATACCTTTCATTCCTAGGGACATTTCCCCTACATATAACATCGCATTGCTAGGGGCATTTCCCTTACTACTTACACCACGTTGTTAGGAGCATTTCCTCCACTACTTACACCCCGTTGGTAGGGACATTTTTCACACTACTTACATCCCGTTCCTAGGGACTTTTCTTCCACTACATACCTCCCGTTGCTATGGACATTTCTTTCACTGCATACTTTCCGTTGCTAGGGACATTTCCCACACAACTTACACCTCGTTGCTAAGGACATTTCTCCCACTGCATACCTCCAGTTGCTCGGAACATTTTTCTCAATGCATACTTCCCGTTGCAAGGTACATTTCACTCTCTGCATACCTTTCGTTTCTAGGGACTTTTCCCCAATTACTTTCATCCCGTTGCTATAAACATTTCCCCCATCACACACCTGTAGGATGGAACATTTCTTTAACTTCTTACCCCTCGTTGTTAGAGGCATTTTCCCCACTACTTACAACCCGTTGCTAGAAACATTTATCCGATAACTTACTCCCCGTTGCTAGGGTCATTTCCCTAACTACTTACACTTTGTTGATAGGGACATTCCCCCACTTATTACACACAGTTGATAAGAACATTTCCTCACTACTTACACCCGTTGCTAGATATATTTGACCACTACTTTCATCCCGTTGCTCGGGACATTTCCCCCAATACTTACACACCGTTGCTAGGGACATTTCCCCAACTGCATGACTCCCGTTCCTATGGACATTTCTTCCACTGCATACCTCCCGATGCTAGGGACATTTCTCCCACTACTAATATCCCGTTGCTAGGAACATTTCCCCAAATACTTACATTTCGTTGCTAGAGACATTTCCTTCACTACTTACATCATGTTGCTAGGGACATTTCCCCAACTGCATATATTCCGTTGCTAGGGATATTTCTTCCACTGCATACCTCTTGTTGCTATGGAATTTCCCCCATTACTTACATTCCATTGCTAGGGAATTTCCCCACTACTATCATATCGTTGCTAGAAGCATTTCCCACACTACATTCACCCCTTTGCTTGGGGGATTTCCCCAACTACTTACACCCCATTTCAAGGGACATTTTCCCCACTACTTTCACCCCGTTGCTAGGAACATTTCCCCTTTACTATCCCCACGCTGCTAGATACTTTTCCCACACTTTTTCTCTTCCAGTTTGTTAGGGACATTTCTTACGCTGCTCACACTCCGTTGCCAGTGACATTTCGAATACTAGTTACTCCGCGTTGCTGGGTACATTTTTGTAATGCTTACACCATGTTGCAAGGGATAATTGCTCTAATGCTTTCCCCTGTTAATAGGGATATTTCTCCAACAACTTGCAACCCGTTGCTAGAACATTTCACAGATTGCTTATGCCTTGTTGCTAGGAGCATTTCCTTCTCTGATTACCCCCGTTGCAAGGGTTATATCTCCCACTACTTACATCCCGTTTCTAGGGACATTTCTTCTACTGCATAGCTCCCGATGCTAAAGAATTTCCAACACTACTTAGATCCCGTTGCTAAAGACATTTGTTTCACTGCATACCTCCCGTTGGTAGGGACATTTCCCCCTACTAACATCCAGTTGTTAGGGACATTCCTCCAGTACTTACATCCTGTTGCTAGGGGCATTTCACACACTACATACACCCCGTTGCAAGGGAAATTTTCCCCACTACTTACACCCCGTTGCTAAGGACATTTCCACAACTGCTTACACCTTGCTCCTAAGGACATTTACCCAATGCTTACACCCCGTTGCTAGGGACATTTCCTCAAATGCATACCTTTCGTTCCTAGGGACATTTCCCCTACAACTTACATCGCATTGTTAGGGACATTTCCCCCAGTACTTACACCCCGTTGCTATGGACATTTACCCCAATACTTACACCACGTTGCTAGACACATTTTCCCAGCTGCAAAACTTCCGTTTTTATGGACATTTCTTCCACTGCAGAGCTCCCGATAAAAGGGGCATTTTTCCTACTACTAATATCCCGTTGCAGGGACATTTCCCCAAATACTTACATTTCGTTGCTCGGTACATTCCCCCCACTACTTACATTACGTTGCTTGAAACATTTCTCACACTACTTACACCCCGTTGCTGGGGACATTTCCCCCACTGCATATATCCCGTTGCTAGAGATATTTCCCCCTCAACTTACACCCCAATGCTAATATCCCCCACTGCTTAAACCCCTTTGCTAGGGACAATTCTCCCACTACTAATATCCCGTTGATAGAAACATTCCCCTAACTACTTATATCCCGTTGCTAGGGACATTTCCCCCAATACTTACACCCCATTACTAAGGACATTTCCCCCACAACTTACGCCACTTTGCAACGGACATTTCTTCTACTGCATACCTTTTTTCTAGGGAATTTCCTTCACAACTTACCTCTCGTAAGTAGGGACAATTCACCCAATACTTACATTTCGTTGATAAGTACATTTCCTCCACAACTTACATCCCGTTGCTAGTGACATTTCCCACACTACTTACACCCCGTTGCTAAAGAAATTTCCCCCACTACCTTTTCTCCGCTGTTCGGGACATTTTCAAATTTAATTAAACCTTGTTAGTTGGAACATTTCTTTCACTGCATACATCCCGTTGTTAGGGACATTTCCCCATTACTAACATCCCGTTGCTAGGGACATTCCTCAACTACTTACACCTGTTGCTAGGGGCATCTCCTCCACTACTTACACCTGTTGCTAGGGACATCTCCTCCACTACTTAAAACCCGATGCTAGGGACTTTTTCCACATTTCTTACACCCAATTGTAAGGAACATTTCCTCATTACTTACACCCCGTTGCTAGGGATATTTCACCCACTATTTACACTCCGTTGCTAGGGACATTTCTCCCAATACTTATACAACGTTGCTAAAAATTTTTCACCAACTGCATACCTCCCGTTGCAAGGGAAATTACGTCCAGTGCATGACTCCCGTTGCTATGGAATTTCTTCCACTACTTATATCCCGTTGCTATGGACATTTCTCACACTACTTACACCCTGTTGCTGGGACATTTCCCAAACTGCATTCTTCGGTTGCTAGGATATTTCCCCTTCTACTTACATCCCGTTGTTAGGGACATTTCCCTCACTGCTTACACACCATTGCTAGAAACGTTTCCCCAAATGCTTACACCCCGTTGTTCGGGACCTTTCCCCAACTGCATAACTCCCGTTCTTATGGACATTTCTTCCACTGCATACTCCCCGTTGCTTGGGACATTTCACCCAATTCTAATATCCCGTTGCTAGGGACATTTCTTCAAATCTTACATTTCGTTGCAAGAAACATTTCCCACACTACTTACATCCCGTTGTTATGGACATTTCACACCCTACTAAAACCCTGTAGATAAAGACATTTTCAACACTACTTCGACCCCGTTGCTAGGGACATTTCTTTCAGTGAATACATCCCGTTGCTAGAGACATTTTCCACACTACTTACACCCAGTTGTTTACGACATTCTTTACACAACTTACACCCCGTTGCTACGGACATTTCCTTCACTGCCTACCTCCCGTTGCTAGGGACATATCCCCAAATACTTACATCTCGTTGCTAAGAGCATATCCCCAACTACTGACACCCCGTTGCGAGGGACATTTTCCCACTGCTTACACCCTGTTTCCAGGGACATTTCCCTTACTACTTACACCCAGTTGCTAGTGGCATTTCCCCACTAATTACACCCCGTTGCTCGGGACTTTTCACCCACTACTCACACTCCGTACCTCGGGACATTTCCCCCACTACTTACATTCCTTTGCTAAAGACATTTCTTCAACGGGATATTTCCTGTTGTTTGGGAATTTTCCCATCTACTTACTTTCCGTTGCTAGAGGCATTTCACGCATTACTTTCATCCCGTTGCAAGGAGCAATTCCCCCACTGCTTACACTCTGTGTCCAGGGATATTCCTCCCACTATTTACACCCCGTTGATAGGGGTATTTCCCCACTACTTACACCCCATTGCTAGGGACATTTCCCCACTGCATACCCCCCGTTGCTAGGGACATTTCCCCCACTATTTACACCACGTTGCTAGGGGCATTTCTCTCACCACTTTTCCCCGTTGCTAAGGACATTTGCCAAACTACTTACATTATGTTGCTAGGGACATATCCCCCACTCCTTACACTTCGTTGCTATGGACATTTCTCGAAATGCTTACACCCCGTTTCTAAGGACATCTCTTCCACTGCATACCACCCGTTGCTAGGATAATTTCCCCCACTACTTACACGCCGATGCAAGTGCCATATCCCCCATTACTTACACCCTGTTTCGACTTACGATTCCGCCACTACTTACACCCCGTTGCTAGGGACATTTCCCCGACTGCTTACACCCCGTTCCTAAGGATATTTCCCACACTACTTAAACCCTGTTACTAGGGACATTTTTTCACTGAATACATCCCGTTGCTAGGACATTTGCCACACTAGTAACATCCCGTTGTCAGGGACATTTACCTTACTCGTAACATCCCGTTGCTAGAAACATTTCCCACAGTACTTACACCCGGTTGTTAACGACATTCCCTACACAACTTAACCCCGTTGCTACGGACATTTCCTTCACTGCCTACCTCCCGTTGCTAGAGACATTTCTTCCACTGCTTACACCCTGTTTCCAGGGGCATTTCCCTTACTACTTACACCCAGTGGCTAGTGGCATTTCCCCACTAATTACACCCCGTTGCTCGGGACTTTTCAACCACTACTTACTTTCCGTTGCTAGGGAATTTCCCCATTTACTTACTTTCCGTTGCTAGGGGCATTTCACCAATTACTTTCATCCCGTTGCTAGAAGCAATTCACTCACTATTTACACCCCGTTAATAAGGGATTTCCCCACTACTTACACCCCGTTGTTAGAGACATTTCACTCACTAATTACCAACCGTTGCTAGGGACATTTCCCCTACTCTTTACACCACGTTGCTAGCGATATTTCCCCAACTACATACCTCCCGTTGCTAAAAATATTCCTTTCACTGCATAGCTCCCGTTTCTATGGAAATTCCCCCACTACATACATCTTTTTGCTAGAGACATTTTTTCCACTGCATACTTCCCGTTGCTAGGGAATTTCACCCACTACTTACAATCCGTTCCTAAAGCCATTTCCCCATTTCTTTCACCCTGTTTTTAGGAGCAATTCTCTCACTACTTACACCCTGTTCTTACTATCCTTTCTTCCACTACCTACAACCCGTTGCTTGAAGCATTCCTTTAATACTTACACCCTGTTGCTGAAGACATTTCCCACACTATTTACACCACGTTCCTTGGGGCATTTCCCCCATGACATTCCCCCGTTGCTAGGGACATTTGCCACACTACTTACACCTCGTTGCTAGGGACATTTCCCCCACTCCTACACCTTGTTGCTAGTTACATTTCTTCAAATGCTTACATTTCGTTTCTAGGGAGATTTCCCCCACTGCATACCTTCCATTGCTAGGGACATTTTCCCCACTACTTTCACCCAATTTATAGAGACATTTGCACAACTGCTTACGCCCTGCTGCTAGGGAGATTTCCCCCTACTGATTACACCCTGTTGCTAGGGACAATTCTCCCATTACTTACACCCTGTTGCTAGGGACAATTCTCACATTACTTACACCCTGTTGCTAAGTGCATTTTCACACTAATTACACCACGTTGCTAGGGACATTTCACCCACTATTTGAACCCCGTTGCTAGGAACAATATTTCCACTACTGACACCACGTTGCTGGAAGCATTTTCCACACCATTTGAACCACGTTGCAAGGGGCATTTTCCCATAAACTTTCACCCCTTTGCTAGGATAATTTCTCCCACTACTTACACTTCGTTGCTAGGAGCATTTCTTCCACTATTTATACCCCGTTGCTAGGGACATTTCCCCCTCAACTTACACCACGTTGCAAAGAACATTTTACCAACTGCATACCTCCTGTTGCTAGGGTCATTTCTTAAACTGCATACCTCCCGTTGCTTTGGAATTTCCACACTACTTACATTCCGTTGCTAGAGACATTTCTTCCACTGCATACCTCCCGTATCTAAAGGGACATTTCTTACACAACTTTCATCTCGTTGTTAGGGACATTTCCCACACTACTTACACCCCGTTGCTAACGACATCTCCCCAATACTTACACCCAGGTACTAGGGGTATTTCTCTCACTACTTACACACCGTTTCTAGAAACATATTCCCTTCTACTTACTTCCCGTTGCAAGGATCAATTCCCTTTCTTCATACATTACGTTGCTATGGACATGTTACCCAATACTTACATCCCGTTGCTAAGGACATTTCCCACACTACTTACACCCGGTTGCTAGAGACATTTCCCACACAACTTACACCACGTTCATAGGGATCATTTCCCCCACTTCTTACATCCCGTTGTTCGAAGCATTTCCACAACTACTTACACCCCGTTGCTAGGGATATTTCCACAACTGCATATTTCCCGTTAAAAGACACATTTCATCCACTGCATACCTCCAGTTGCTAGGGTCATTTCCCCCACTACTTACATCCTGTTCTCAGGGACATTTCCCACACTACTTACTTTCCTTTATTTGGATCATTTTCCCACTGCATACCTCCTGTTGCTATGGGCATTTCCCCCACTCTTTACACATTCTTGCTAGGTAACATTTCACCCACTGCATACCTCTCGTTCCTAGAGACATTTCTCCTACTACTTACATCCCGTTGCTAGGGACATTTCTTCCACTGCATACATTTTTTGCTCGGGACATTTCCTCTTTACATCCGACAGCTAGAGACATTTCCCCCTCTACTTACATTTTTCCCTCAACTTATATCCTGTTGCTAGGGGCATTTCTCAAACTAGTTACATCCCGTTGTCAGGGACATTTCCTCACTACTTCATGCCCGTTGCTAAAGACATTTCTTTCACTGCATACATCCCATTGCTAGGAACATTTCCCCCACTACTTACACCACGTTGCTAGGGACATTTCGCCAACTGCATACCTCCCGTTGCTAGAGACATTTCTTCCGCTGCATACCTCACGTTTCTCGGGACATTTCCCTAAATACTAATTTCTTCCACTACTAACGCCGTTAATAGGGACATTTTCCCACTATTTACATCCCGTTGCTAGAGACATTTCCCAAACTACTCACACCCGGTTGCTAGGGTCATTTCCTACACAACTTACACACCGTTGCTAGGGACATTTACCCCATTGCATACCTCCCGTTACTAGTATCATTTCCCCCACTACTTACACCCCGTTGCTAGGGACATTTTTCCCACGGCTTACACCCTGTGGCTACGGACATTACTCCCACGGCTTACGCCCTGTTTCTAAAGACATTTCTTCCACTACTAATACCTTGTTGCTAAGGGCATTTCAGTACTACTTACACCCCGTTGCTAGGGGCATTTTCCCGACTGCTTACACCCTGCTGCTAGGGATATTTCCCCAATTCTTACATCCAGTTAGTAGAGACATTTTCCACACAACTTACACCCCGTTGCTAGGGACATTTCCCACACTACTTTCACCCGGTTGCTTGGGACATTTCTCACAAAACTTACACCCCGTTGCTCGGGACATTTCTCACAAAACTTACACCCCGTTGCTCGGAACATTTTCCCACTGCAAACATCCTGTTGAAACGACATCTCCCCCACTACTTACAACACTTTACTAGGGTTATTTCCCCACTTTATACCTCACGTTGCTAGGGACATTTCCCCGACGACTTACACCCCGTTGCTATGGACATTTCCCCAACTGCATACCTCCCGTTGCTAGAGACGTTTCTTTCACTGCATACCTCACGTTTCTTGGGACATTTCCCTTAATACTAACATTCCTTTGCTAGGGACATTTCTTCCTCTACTGAAGTTCCGTTGCTAAGGACATTTCCCACACTACTTTCATTCCGTTGCAAGGAACATTTCCCACACTACTTTAATCTCGTTGCTAGGGACATTTCCAACACTACTTGCACCCCGTTGTTAACGACATCTTACCCCCGTCTTACACCCAGTTGCTAGGGGTATTTTCTCCACTACTTACACCCCGTTGCTAGGATCAATTCCCCCACTACTTAACCCTTGTTGCTAGGGACTTTCCACCACTGCTTACACCTCGCTGCTAGGGACATTTTACCCACTGCTTACACCCTGTTGCTAGGGACAATTTCCCTACTACTTACACCCCATTGCTTGAGGCATTTCCACACTACTTTCAACCCGTTGTTATAGACATTTCGCCCATTACTTACACCACGTTGCTAGGACATTTCTTCCACAACTTACACCCCGTTGTTACAGACATTTACCCCACTGCATACCTTACGTTGCCCGAGACAAATCCCTTTCTACTTATATCACATTGCTGGTGACATTTCCCCAACTACTTACACTCCGTTGAGAGGGACATTTCCACCACTGCTTACACCCCATTGCTAGGGACATTTCCCCCACTGCTTACGCCCTGTTCCTAGGGAAATTTTCCACACTACTAACACCCCCGTTGCTAAGGACATTTCCCTACTAGTGACACCCCGTTGCTACGGACATTTCCCACACTACTTAATCCCCGTTGCTGAAGACATTTCTTTCACTGGAATTTCCCCCAATACTTACATCCCGTTGCTAGAAACATTTCTTCCATTGCAGTCATGCATTTAGTGCAGTTTGTCATATCGATTTT
>MU033962.1:172413-192015 GCA_011833715.1 Carcinoscorpius rotundicauda
TCCCCACACAGAATTCCACTGGTACTGGTTGTACTTAACAGCTTCTAAAAGAAGCTCCATATTGTCATAGGACTCCTTTAGATGGACAGAGTGTGCAGCGGGAATGCTGGGATATTTATTCCCGTTGTGCAGAAGCACAGCCTTGAGACTTCGCTTGGAAGAGTCCATGAAAAGACTCCAGTCTGAAGGATTATGTGGCAAACCAAGGAAAATGAACAAGCCAGGTACATTTGTGCAGTAGCACAACTTGTTTTCCATGTCGAAAAATGAAGCAAGGTCTTTGTTCCGATTCCTGAAACTGGTGATCCTTACATCTTTCTGAACTAGGTTCCACTGTTTAAGCCGAGAAGCCAAGAGCTCTGACTGCTGTTTTGACAGATACAAATCACGAGCAGGGTCATTCAGGTCTTCTTGCGTGATCCAGTGTGGCTCGTTGCCACTTGTTCCTGAATAAGAAGAGTCAATATCTTCGGAAGAGATTGACTTGGCAGAATCTTCCCTTGGAGGCATTTCTTCATCTGATGAGGAAAGAAGATCCTTATTTACTGGAAGTGTTGGGACAGGAAGATCATCTGAATGGGGAATGGGTCTCATAGCAGATGGAAGATTGGGATATTTGATCTTTTTTCTAGAAGATGCATTGAAACCAGTTATATTTGTTAGACAAAAATAATAATCATCTGCATGGCTTCGTGGCTGTCTCCAAACCACCGGGACTGCAAAGTTGAAATCCGCTTTCTTGCCATTAAACCAAGCAGTTAGTCCATTGTAGCAGGGTTTACAACAGATGTGTGGAGCCCAAGATTTGTCCTGATCACCAATTTTACAGTCAAAATAATGAAAGTAGGCAGTTCTGAGTAAGGAGTTGATGGTTTGACGCTGTGCAACTGTCGTGAAGTCCCCACACACGTAGCAAAAGAATTGGCTTTGTTGAGGCATCCTCGGTGTTTTGACGAGCTTGAAGCCATTGGAGAATCTGAAAAAGAAAACAAAGTAAAATTAAATCAAATGTAAGGCAATAATAATTATGTGTGTCGTTGGAAATTGTAATACAAATATATACCCAAAAGATTGTGTAACACAATTGTCGAGGGACACCAACCTCCTGCGCTGACTGCCAGTGCACTACTGGCTGTTGATTGAGACGTGTTGGCTACGCTTAACTGCCAAAATCCGTCTTGATATATAGCTATATATATATATATAATGTAATGCTATCACTTACATTTATTGCATAATAACTAAAAAAGAAGACATAAGTCACACAATATTAGAAATTAACCCTGAATGCATATACGCCTTTATGTACAGTATGTGTACAAAATGTACAGTACGCATATCTAAAAAACTAGAGGTGATGAGTAAAAAAGGATTTCAAATCTGAATTCAGCACCCCCAAATAAGGTTAAAACAGCTATTTTTGTGCTTGCCTCAATTTCTTTGTAAACCAATGTAATACAACAACATAGTATATGCTATCTATTAATAATTGCAGCATTATATCATATTGAAAAATATATATTTTAGTAAATCCAATAAAAAGAATTAATTACGTTATATATTAGTAATCTTATGGCGTGAATATCTGTATCTATGTAACCGAAATAATAAATACATTGTGTCATATCTATTAAATGGCACCATAGAAAAAATCTGTAAAGTATTATCACTTTTATATTTATATAAAACTTTATACCTACAAATTGTACTGGTCGAAATACCGGTGGAATGTAAGGTGGGTACTTTTTTGCTATAAAATTTTCTTCTTTCTTCTCAAAGTTCGGGTTTTGTTTTAATATCTAGTCTCCATAGTTACTATATGTAAATATGCAGAAATATTGTGGTTCAATTTTATTGTTGTCTTTCTTTACAGTTTGTATTGGTTACAAGTGTAACGATACTCTTGAATCAATTCTTGTTATGAAATGACGAAAGCAAAAAAAGAAGGAAAATGACAGAAAAATAAAACTGGTAAGTTAGGGGTAGCAGTAGAAAACTCAAAAGATATTCAAAGTTGAGTGATGAAAACCTGAATGTTTGATTGTATCTTTATTGACGTAATTTATAGTTTTAAGAAACGGAGTTTAAAAGAAAAAAAACACTTGTTTTTGCCAATAAACAATTTTACGTTTAACAGATTGAAATTGACCTTTTCTATTGACACAGTCCCAACACTGTACTTGCCGTAAAAAAGAATATTTTTGTGTTTTTATATCATGTTTTTATAAAACATAAGGGCACTAGAACAATGTGTATGTTAGTATTCCCGTGTGGTCTAGTGGCTAGGATATCTGGCTCTTACTCAGAAGGCCCGGCTTCAATTCCCGGCAGGGGAATGAAAGTTTTGGCCTGGCAGGGCCGAGCGTGTTAAGGCGTGCACTCGTAATCCGAGGGTCGCGGGTTCGCGCCCGAGTCGCACCAAACATGCTTGTCCTCCCAGCCGTGGGGGCGTTATAATGTGACGGTCAATCCCACTATTCGTTGGTAAAAGAGTATCCCAAGAGTTGGCGGTGGGTGGTGATAACTAGCTGCCATTCTCTAGTCTTACACTGCAAAATTAGGGATGGCTAGCACATATAGCCCTCGAGTAGCTTTGTGCGAAATTCCAAAACAAACAAACAAACTTACTGTAGAACATGGAGGAACTACGTGTATGTTTTTACTTTTCTTCTTTTGAAGTTGTTATTAAAAGTTGCAGAGTAATTTTCAGGTACAAAACTTTTATCAGGCAGGTGGCAGCACTGCCTACATAGGGATGGCTCGGATTGTTCATCGAAATGGTATTTTAATCATCTCTTCAATCAATCATCAGAACCTTACAATACTGTACGGTGTTTTATTTTATAACTAAACCTGTATAATGACTGAGTCACAAGGTTTTGATAATGTCTCTAAATATGATAGTAGGAAGTGTGAATTTCTTGTTCCTTTCTCTTCTGTTTCTTTGTTATCACATGATAACTCGAAAACCAAATAAATGGTATCAATCATTGCCATTTGGAGAAGTAATATTAACTATTATTCATAAAAATTCATAATTCTAGTGTAAGTAGTGTTCTTATTCCCTAGAAGTCGCCCCCAGTGGCTCAGCGGTATGTCTGCGGACTTACACGCTAAAATCCGGGTTCCGATACCCGTGGTGGGCAGATCACAGATAGCCCATTGTGTAGCTTTGTGCTTAATTCAAAATAACAACAACAACCCTAGAAGTCAGCTTTCTTTAACTGGTGTGATTTCCTTCAGAATGCTTAATTACAGGGTGTAACAGGAATTACTAGCCTGTAACGGTGTAAAGTGACTTGGCGCCACAACTAGAACTGAACAAAACAAAATTATTATACAACTACAGAAATCCAAAGTGTGACTGTCAGAAGATTGTAATACAAAGTTGATAACTTACCAAAACACAGTAAAGAGATATGTGTCTGGCCAAGACTTGAAACTAACGGTAATGAAAAGTAAAATATATGAATCCAGGTTAACAAATATTTCAGTAAATATATAAAGGAATCAGAACAAAACGGACTACACAAATAGAAAAATAAAAACAATACATTTAAGCTACAATATCACTACCAACATCCGGTAATAATATTTGTATAACAACAATAGTTAAACTACAATATCACGAACAACGTTTTCGTTTTTTTGAATTAAGCATGAAGCTACACAATGGGCTATCTATGATCTGCCCACCACGGGTATCGAAACCTGGATTTTAGCGTGTAAGTCCGCAGACATACCGCTGAGCCACTGGGGGCATCACCAACAACATCCGGTAATAATCAGTAATAATACTTGTATAAAACTACTTAAACTACAATATCTCTAACAACACCCAGTAATAATATTTGTATAAAACTATTTAAACTACAATATCACCAACAATATCCGGTAATAATCAGTAATTATACTTGTGTAAAACTATTTAAACTACAATATCACTAACAACACCCGGTAATAATATTTATGTAACACTATTTAAAGTACAATATCACCAACAACATCTGGTAATAATCAGTAATAATATTTGTATAACACTATTTAAACTAAAATATCACCAACAACATCCGGTAATAATCAGTAATAATATTTGTATAAAACTATTTAAATTACAATATCACTAACAACACCCGGTAATAATATTTGTGTAATACTATTTAAATTACAATATCACCAACAACATTCGGCAATAATCAGTAATAATATTTGTATAAAATTCTTGCAAGTTCCTCAACATTCTAGAAAGTTCTTGAAAATTATTGCAAGTTCCTGAAAATTGTAGTTTAAATAGTGTCATACAAATATTATCACAACACTATTTAAACTACAATATCACCAACAACATCCATTAATGATACTTCTGTATATATACACACATGCTCATAAGATGGTTTCTTGCAGAGAATTCAAAACGAACAGCATGTCCTTCAAGACCTCTGAAATCTCTACCCAGTTCATTCCAACAATGTGAATTAATCACATATCTCTATGAACCTTACTCCAATAAATCAAGTTAATAAAATATCTCTCAAAAATACACCAAGGTTAATATGACAAGGGGAGATTAATTACTTTAAGTTTTACTGCAAAATAAGTAGTAAAAACAAAGTTCATTCCTTGGCGTCATTGAAAAGTGCAATATATCTTATTGTCGCAGCTGTTCTCCATGAATCCCTAATAATAGACGGTTATACTGAAGTTTTACTCCTTCCAATAAAAGTACCTAAAGAAAAACTAAAACACTATAATATAGTATAGTTTCCCTTTACATAAAGGGGCAAGAGGAAGAAGGCATAGTTTTACTTTATAATAAACGAGTATGAGGAAGAAAATGTGTTTTTACTCTGTAATAAACAAGTATGAGGAAGAAAGTATATTTTTACTTCATAATAAACGAGTATGAGGAAGAAAATGTATTTTTACTCTATAATAAACAAGTATGAGGAAGAAGATGTGTTTTTACTCTGTAATAAACAAGTATGAGAAAGAAAGTATATTTTTACTTCATAATAAACTAGTATGATGAACAAGGTATATTTTTACTTTATAATAAACTAGTATGAGAAAGAAGGTATAGTTTTACCTTGAACTAGGCAGTTTTTTACTGAATAAGTGAACCACCTCAGAGAAGATGTAGCGTTTTACTAGTGTAGAAACTACCTAATGTTAAATACAGTTTTTATCTGACTCAAAACTGTCGATAAGAACGTTGAGTTTTCGAATGGGATACAAGTTCACTAAAAACAAATTACAATTCTCCAAGGAAGGTAGACTGATAGAAAATGTCGACTGAAGTTGTTATGTTATACTAGACAGAAACTTACTTAAGGAAAGATGCAGTTTTTGTTATGATATATAAAGAAACGGGAATATTTTGGCTAAATATAAATATAAAAGATACAATTTTCAACAATTGTGTTTCTATCAATTACATAAACGTTATAATGTTTTAAGTAATACTGTATTATATAATATTGTTTTAGTACTAACGTGTTACGTAATTTTATTGTAGCAATAGCATGTCATAAAACATTGTTTGAAAAATAGTGCGTTATGTAATATTGATTCAAATAATAATTGTTACACAATATTGTTTGAAGTAGTAACTGTATTGTAATATTGCTTTAAAAAGTGGGTTTTGAGTAACAATATATTAACTATTAATAGTTTGTGTTGTCATTTAATGTTTGTAAATCACATTTAATAAACGACAAATGTTATTTTCTTTTTGGAATATGCAAATATTCAAAATGAACCTATACAAATTCAAATAAGTTATTCTTAAACTATTGTTAGATGTGGGGCTTGTCACACGTTATCTATTCTTTATGTATCATGTCATATCTTATCTATTCTTATTACACACGTGTCTTGTTAAAACAGAAATGATTCTTAAATCGTGTTCAAGACACGTGCTTTATTACATGTTTTATAGTTGTAGGATGTTGTTATTTTTTAACTGTTTGTAGTATATAAATTTTAAAAGGAATGTATAGACCATAAAAACTTATTGTGAAAGAAAACCATTTGTATTGTGCAAAGTAATAGAAATACGATGCAATGATGATATATCTTACAACTATTAGTACGTACAAAGTAATAAAAATAAAGTGGTGTCGTAATATACTCTTCAAAAAAAGAAACACAAAAGGCAAAATATGAGACAAATTGTTGACAAGTTTATTCCGGGTAGGTCTGTACGACATGTGTGAAACTTTGCACATTCACTGCTGAACATCCAAAGTTTGCAAAGGCGAAGTCCACGCTCACTAGTTAAAGTTTAACGTCACTCAACGTCAATAACGAGTATGCTCCCTGTGAGCATCAATAACTGCTTGGTATCTCCTGCTCATGGAAACAATGAAATGACGAATCACATCCTGTGGAATGGCTGTCCACTCAGCCTGCAAAGCTGCTGCAAGCTGAGGTACAGTCTGCGGTTGAGTTTGTCACCGTCGCAGACGTTGGTCCAACTTGTCCCAAAGATGTTCGATGGTATTTAAATCTCAGTGATGTCGAGAAACCCACTTGTTGAGAATTTTTATATGCAAAAACGGCTCTTCTGGGCCCAGAAAACACTTCAAATAGAAGAGCGAACAACGTTTCGACCTTCTTCGGTCATCGTCAGGTTCACAAAGAAAGGGTTACTGGCCGGAAGCTGACCACATGTTTGGAAGGGGTTGTATAACTGGGTGTCGCAATGTAGAGGGCGCGGTTTGAATATATAATTTTATCTATAATATTAATATAGGTATAATGGTGTTCCTTTATATTGGTTTATTTTGGGTTTAAGTTGTTGTATAAGTAACCTTCACACGTTTTCGAACACTGCAAGTCAAATGGACACAACATAACCATAGAAAACACTAAAATACTAAATAAAGAAACAAACATAAACAAACGAAAAATTAAAGAAGCCTTACTTATACAACAACTTAAACCCAAAATAAACCAATATAAAGGAACACCATTATACCTATATTAATATTATAGATAAAATTATATATTCAAACCACGCCCTCTACATTGCGACACCCAGTTATACAACCCCTTCCAAACATGTGGTCAGCTTCCGGCCAGTAACCCTTTCTTTGTGAACCTGACGATGACCGAAGAAGGTCGAAACGTTGTTCGCTCTTCTATTTGAAGTGTTTTCTGGGCCCAGAAGAGCCGTTTTTGCATATAAAAAAAGGTATTTAAATCTGGTGATTTGGAGGGCCAGGGAAGAACGTTGATGTTATGGTGTCTCAAGAAGACAGTGGTGAGTCGGGCTGTGTGAGGACGGACGTTGTCATGTTGGAAATCGTCGTTCACGTTCACCATGATGGGTTGCACATGGGGCGTGAGAATCTCGTCGACGGTTGCGTACAGTCTGATCGGAAATCCTACGCAGCCCTGGTATGGTTGAGGCAGTAGACGTCGCAGTGGTGGTCCTATCCCGAAGGTGACGTAGCCAGATGTAGCGATCTTGTGTGGGCGTGGTCACACGAGGTCTGCCAGATCTTGGACGGTCACAAGTTGATCCATGATTTTGGTGACGATTCCATAACCTTGTGATGGTGCTTGGGTGGACAATTACAGCTCTGGCAACATTTTATTAAGATTCGCCTACATCCATCGACCAATGGCGTTGTGCTTCAGTCAGTCTTGGCGTAACTGTATTGCGTGTCGGTGGCTTAACACTGAGCTATGGAAACCGAAAACCCATCACTTTTATAGTGATTTTGCACATGTTGCACTTGCAGAACATGCAGATCTGTTAAACAAATTTATTGGACACGAATGCGTTTTGGCGAAAAATCCAATGTTTTCCTCCATTTTCAAAGTGCACAACTTTTATTGTCATTTTGGTCTGACAATCAGTGCCTTAACGCATGTAACATCACATACTTTAAGCTTGTAACGTTATTACATATATATATTTTTTAAATAATAAAAATATCCCTTTTGCGTTTCTTTTTTGAAGAGTATATATCTCCAGTTAAAGTTGATATCCTTCATATGTAGGAATCCTCTGATGGATCAGTGGTCGGTGTAGGAATATGCAGAACTCAGTTCTCCATAGTGAACAGAGTGCAGACAGCCCACTATGAAGTCTTGCACTGAGGAAAACTAGATCATATTATTGTATTGTTAAAACAACATTTGTGAAACTTATGATTTTGCTCTTCGAAATAAAATTTAAAAAGCACAATTATTTTTTATTTATATGGATATTACTAGTTTTAACCAAAACCAAATATCAAAAAATAACACATTTAAGGTTTGTTTGTTAATAAGCGCAGAGTTAAATAATGGATTTTTGTGATGTACACAGCGTGGGTATTAAAACCCGACATTTTAGGTTCGTAAGGCCTCAGACTTACCGCTGTGTTACAAGGGGCAATACAAGAACAATAAAAATAAATTTTAAGTTACTGAGCTTTGAGGTTGCTATAAAAATAACTAATTCGTTATGATTTGTTTTGAATTTCGCAGAATGCTACACTAGGACTATCTGCGCTAGCCGTTCCTGATTTAGCAGTGTAAGACTAGAAAGAAGGCAGCTAGTCATCACCACCCACCGCCAGCTCTTCGACTACTCTTTTACCAACGAATAGTGGGATTGACCTTAACATTATAACGCCCCTACAACTGAAAGGGCAAGCATGTTAGATGTGATAGGGACTCAAACCTGCGACCCTCGGAATACGGGTCAAGTGCCTTAACCATCTGGCCATGTTGGGCCTTATTCGTTAAGTAACATAAAACAGTGTCATCAGCAGGCAACTTATAATTGTTATTGGTCGAAATTTTCATAAAAGAACCAATAAACACATATTGCGCAAAAATATAATTAATTCCTTAACAAAAAAACGAAAAAAATTTCGAGATTTTGTTTCAGCTTTCTTTGTCAGGAAAATACACATTTGTGATAGATTTTTATTATTACTGTTAAATCTGCAATATTATTTTGTGTTTTTCTTATAGCAAAGCCACATCGGGCTATTTGCTGAATTTCTGACTAATTTGTTTACATGTTTTAGTAACCAAATTACTAGAATAATTAATTTAAAGAAGAATTTTTTTGGTATTACACATTGTTGAATGATTTTTATTTGAAATTCGGATACCTACTGACATGTTAGAATTAAAAATAATTATTGTATGTTTACTACGAGTGAAAGTAATTTTTCAAACATGGTTAATTGAGCCACTGATCCTGTGAAACGTATGCTTGTGTAAAATAAATTAGTTGTAACAAAACATATGTTTTCAAAACTTAAATTTCTATTGTAAACGCTGTCATTGGTAGAGTGGTCTTGTACCATCATTACTTTTAAATCATCATTAAGTTATAGATTAGATTAGGTAAATTATTTTCTAATAATAGCTTTTAATACTTTGTAGAATTTTCGTGACCTTGTTGGTAGCATGCTCGGTCCGTCAGTATCTAGGTTCTTAGTTCGTGGCTCGTTGTCACAAAATTTCGCTCTGCACAGTGAGGCTGTGGGTGTATTATAAAGCTGACTGTTAAATTCCAGTATTCTATATGGCAGAATTAGTCCAGGGATTTGCAATTGGTAATGCTGGTTTTTAGTTGAATATTATGGACAGTTATGGACGAATAATTACGAAATAAGCAATCAAATATGTAAGCCTACATAACATTTCAGCCGGTGCTGGGAAATCTGAAATGTCGAATTTTAGGTGAATTTTCTAAAATTAAATTTAGACGTCAATCAGAACTTACCATTAAGGAAACTGTTACCCTGTCAACCTTCTTTGACTTAGAATTTTTAAAGTTCATATTCGTTCTCAAGTAATTATACAATGTCCATATTACATGCTGTCTTCACAAAAACGATAGAAACCCAATAAAGTTATGGCTTTTATGTTCCTTGACAAGTTTGAGTAAGACTTTTTACTCAAAATCAAGACAGTGGTTTAAAATTTGTAGTTATTATAGATATTCAGAAAAATTAGACACTCAGGATCTCAGTGAAGCTCCACCCTGAGGTTAGATAAAAAAATATACGTATATATAAGCATACACGATATCTTCTTTCAAAGCAAGTGATGCTTAACAGTTTTATTAAAAGCTAATTTCTCGCTTAACAGGCCTAACTTTATTAGACCAACCCACAGGTTTAAATTTCTTTGAGTTAGATATTGCTTAAATTAATCGCTTCCTTTACCTTTGGTGAAAGAAATGATTTCAAATGTTTTTCTCTAAAATTAATTTTATTCGCAAATATAAAAACACGCACACGTAGTTCATTTAAATATTATTGTTTCTTATTCTCACAATTTAAATATTATTGTTTCCTTATTCTTACTATTTAAATATTATTGTTTCCTTATTCTTACCATTTAAATATTATTGTTTCCTTATTCTTACTATTTAAATATTATTGTTTCCTTATTCTTACCATTTAAATATTATTGTTTCTTATTCTTACCATTTAAATATTATTATTTCCTTATTCTTACCATTTAAATATCATTGTTTCCTTATTGTTACCATTTAAATATTATAGTTTCTTATTCTTACCATATAAATATTATTGTTTCCTTATTCTTACTATTTAAATATTATTGTTTCCTTATTCTTACCATTTAAATATTATTGTTTCCTTATTCTTACTATTTAAATATTATTGTTTCCTTATTCTTACCATTTAAATATTATTGTTTCTTATTCTTACCATTTAAATATTATTATTTCCTTATTCTTACCATTTAAATATCATTGTTTCCTTATTGTTACCATTTAAATATTATAGTTTCTTATTCTTACCATATAAATATTATTGTTTCCTTATTCTTACCACTGGTTGGCGAACCACAGATTATTTTACAAACAATAATAATTTTCTTTAAAAAAAAAGAAGAATATATTGCTAAAAGAATCTACTTTAAAACTATAAATCACAACAGAAAAAGAGTCGCAATGTATCTGTTTCATAACTTTCATAACAACGAGTACTCTGCAAGTCCTAAAATATATTAAATTGAAACTTTCTTCAAGAAATTAATATATATATATATATATAAAGGTGGGAAGATATAGCATTGATATAACTAACTTATTAATATGAAATTTAAGTATTTACTGCATTACAGAAAACATAATAATATTGCTGATTGTGATTTAACGTTTTCCTATTTGAAGAACATTTTATTCAATAAATTCCATTTTTTTTGTTTAAAATTAAGAGAATTATGCACAAAGCCACATAATGGACTATCCGTGACCTGCCCAAAACAGGTATCGAAACTCAGCATTAAGCAATGTGAGTCCGCAGACATACCGTGTTCACACAAAGTCCTCGTTTTACGGACTTTCCATAACCAGTCAGAAGTCTCAATAAGTACAACACAAAATACTTGAATGTAAAAAAACAGCGGTTCATGACAAAATAGTGATTTCTTAGTGTTTTACTGACAGTAAAATGAACGAAAACAATACAGTCATACATAGTTTATTAAGAAACAAATGTCACAGAGGTTTTAAGAACACAAAGTTTAAATAGGTTGAAGTCTCTTGTTTAATAAACATTACAAATTTTAAACACACTAAAACCTAACCCTAACCAGATGTCTGAACGTCACATCCTCAACTTTAATAAACTACTTCTTCCTTTGCGATAGTTAAAAATATAAATAATTGGAAACCTTAAATTTTTAATTACATTTTCGCTTTGAGATAAAACTTCTGTTGGTTTATTGTCTCTTACCGATATGATTCTCATTAGTAATAAGCCTTAAAGATGTACACTGAGCGGATCGTAAATCTAAACCATGAATACAAAGATGAATAAAATTTCACATTTTGAAATGTCTTCCTGCTATATCAGATCATTAAGAAAAGTGACTGTTTTAATCACTATGCGTTAGGTGAATGTTTTGGTTCTTTCGGACGGAACGTTTAACAACGGTAGTTGTCAGAAAGTTCGGAATGTGAACAGCTTCCCTCCTCATAAATCTTCAAGTAATCTCTTGTTTTATTACACCCCAGGTACCAAACACACATTTCGTTTCCTTCTTAGTACCATGCCGAACACGTCAAAGCTGGTACGAGAAGTGTAAAACGTTAATCACATTCTATCATAAATTTTCGGTTACTGTTTTTGTTTCTTTTTGTCCAATAGACCCATGTGTCACATGGATAGTTCAAATAAAGTTTGTCACGCCCGTACCCAGTAAACTTATCACAGTAAGTGGTCCTCTTAGGTAAGTTGACTTTCAAATCCAAGCCCTTAGATTGGTGAAACCTATGATTAAAGGCGTGGCTGCTGAGACAAGTTCGTAGTTTAAATTGCATATTGTTTAATTTTAAATACAAGAATGTTTTATTTCCATAAAAGTCTATAACTTATGGACTTGGTGTTATTGGACGACAAGAGGCATTCTTATGACTTGTTTTTTTCAGATTTAGTTTCAGGACACAATCTCATGTAATGGATCACAACTACTTATTCAAATTGAGATGTAATGGACAACATATATTTGCACAAGAGAGTTTCACATATTCTATCTACTTTGTCACAGCCATTTGTGTTTTTATATTTGAAAAATCAAATTACTTTTTTATTATTGGATCACCATGTTTGTTTGTTTGTATTTCGCGCAAACCTACATGAGAGTTATCTGCGCTAGCCGTCCCCAATTTAGCAGAGTAATACATCTGCCAACTCTTGAGCTACTCTTTTATCAACGAATAATGGGATTGATCGTAACATTATAACGCCTCTATGGCTGAAAGGGCGAGTATTTTTGGTGCGACAGGGATTCGAACCCTCGACCCTAGGATTACGAGTCGAGTGCCTTAACCATCTGGCCATGCTGGGCCCCTTACCATGTTCTTGAATATTTAATGTCATACACCTTTTAAGGTTTATTCATGTATAAGAATACACAAGAACTCTTAAGTTGCTTTTTTGTATTCCAAACACGTATAATTCACGAATTCAAATAGTAAAAAATACAGAACATTTACAAAAAAACAGAACGTGTCACAAATATATTCAAATAAACTATGTTTTATAAATTACTTAACGATGTTAAGTCTTGTAACTACCAAGTTTTAGGGTTATAATTCCTTAATTTATCGATGACTCATCGCACAGAAAATACATAAATTCCTCTAAGCTAGACATGAATGACATAAAACAGATCTTGTCTTTTCACGTAAGGTTGGGTATGATCAGTTGCAATTTGTTTTTTACATTGTTAATGTTCAATTGAGAATTTTCTTCATATAAAAGGTGCTTTCAACCATGAATATTTTTGTGTTTACAAGCAATGTGTTACTTTTTTATGAACACCGTGAAATATTCACTGCGGTGGTTAACCCTACAAAATTTGGTTGCGTGTTCTATTAATATTATCACACAACTTCAATATCATTCGACAGACACTTCCTGAGTAAATTTGAAAACTACTCTGAAATATTTTAGAGCTATTTTTTAAAAAAATCTAATTTTGAAATACATGCAATAACATCATTAACTACATTAGTAATGATAGCGACCACAAGAGAGAGCAAATACGTCAATAAATATTTCAATAATAAATGCAAATAAACATTATTTATTACATATTATATTATGCAACATTATAAGAAATGAAATATTTTCGAACTTGAAACCCTAAAATCTGCAAATTTTTTTGTTTTTTTAATTTCACTTAAAGCTACACGAGGGCTTTCTGCGCTAGCCGTCCCTAATTAAGCAGTGTAAGATTATAGGGAAGGCAGCTAGTTATCACCACCCACCGCCAACTCTTGAGCTACTCTTTTACCAATGAATAGTAGCATTGATCGTCACAATATAACATCCTCACGGCTGAAAGGGTGAGCATGATTGGTGCGATAGGGATTTGAACCCGTGACTCTCAGATTACGAGTCCAACGCTTTAACCCACCTGGCCATGTCTAAAAGCATAAAAGGAAATCCCTGGAGGAAATTTTGTTCTCAGAAATGAAAAGCCATCCTTAAATAAAATACTTTACATAGCCTTTAACCTGGTAATCCTGAACTTATCTGGAAATTAACCTTCTAACTATTCGCTTTTATTCACTTCTTTCAGAATACGTTTGAAATTTATATTTATTCATTTCTTCAAATCTCATGATATTACCTCTTCTAATAATTTTAAAACAAATTATTTCAGCATAATTAAGAAGCAACTCTTACAGTTTTATTAAAAATTAATGTGACACTGAATAACTTCAGTACTGTTTTAAAATTGAAAGCATCTTCGGTCTTTAAACACGTAACTCCATATGGCTGTTAACATTTTCTCTCCATTTATATTTGCATAAACTGCGTTGTAATATTTACTCCACGTGGCATAGCCAAATGGGTAAAGGCGTTCGACTCGTAAACGGAGGGTCGCGGGTTCGAATCCCGGTAGCACAAAATATGCTCGCCCATTCAGGCGTGGAACCATTATAATGTGATGGTCAATCCTACTATTCGTTGCTAAAATAGTAGCCCAAGAGTTGGCGGTGGGTGGTGGTGACTAGCTACCTTCCCTCTAGTCTTACACTGCTAAATTAGGGACGGCTAACGCAGTTAGCTCTCGAATAGCTTTGCGCAAATGGGCCTGGCATGACCTAGCGCGTTAAGGCGTGCGCTTCGTAATCTGAGGGTTGCAGATTTGCGCCCGAGTAGCGCCAACCATGCTCGCCCTCCCAGCCGTGGGGGCGTTATAATGTGATGGTCAACCCACTATTCGTTGGTAAATGAGTAGCCCAAGAGTTGGCGGTGGGTGGTAATAACTAGCTGCCTTCCCTCTTGTCTTACACTGCTAAATTAGGGACGGCTTGCACAGATACCCCTCGAGTAGCTTTGTGCGAAATTCCAAAAACAAACAAGCTTTGCGCAAAATTAAAAACAAACAAATATTTGCCATTTTAATTTTGGTTTAATTTATACAATGAATGGTGGTCGTTGAAAAATACATTTATGAAACGACTGAAGAGAGAAAAGTGATATGTACATATACATTTCAGAAGATTTGTAATAGAGTAACAAACATAATTAAATGATACAGTTTTTAGACAATAATAAAACACCAAATAACTAAATTGGGTATTATATTTTTTCTCAGACAATCATCAGTTTTATTAAATTCCTTTTTATATATAAATTTCTGTGCACAATACTTTATTTAAGCAAATTCTTTTACTAATAAAGAAAAAGTGTAAATAACTAACACTTAATTCACCTTATAACATATGGTATTTTTCACTCAAAATATTTACTTATAGTCAAAACTTCAATTCTTAAATTGTAGTTTTAGGTTACCATTGTGTTTTGTTTGTTTTGGAATTTCGCACAGATAGCCCTCGAGTAGCATAGTAGTCTTACACTACTAAATTAGGGACGGCTAGATGGAAGGCAGCTAGTCATCACCACCCACCTCCAACGCTTGGGCTACTCTTTTACCAACGAATAGTGGGATTGATCATCAAATTATAACGCCTCCACGACTGAAAGGGAGCATGTTTGGCGCGACCAGGATGCGAACCCGCTACCCGCAGATTACGAGTCGCACGCCTTAACACGCTTGGCTGTGCCGGGCCTTTTATGTTACAAATTATCTCTGTCCCTATTATCTTCAAGATCTAGCAGTTGGAAAGCTGGGTAAAAACTTAAAACTTTTAAAAGCAGTACAAATATTTTAACCTAAATAAGAAAACTGCTGGCATGAAAACGTACAGAAAAAGTTTCGGGTTATTTTTCACAAACTTTGGTTAAAATAGTTTAAAATATGTCTCACAATCAAACCATCCATGGAAGTACAACTAACCATTGTTAGAGTATAAATGATTATTCTGACAGGTGGAGCTGCCATTTTGTTTTGTAAATATATATTGAAGTCCAAAGAATTGAAACTGAAGAACTCCTGGTTTCCATTTTAAAAAATAGCACTGTGATTATTTAGTGTAACTAGGTCATATTATTTGTTGGATTCTTAAAACACACACGTGTATATAATATAAGATTCTTTAGTCTGTTCGTACGTCAATAAAATGAATATTTTTCAAAATAGCAATAATTATTGGTGAATATATCAATGATACAATGGTAATCACGAATGTTTTCGCTCATAAATTGGTCACTATCTGATGATCTACATGATGTTTCGCTATGAGAATGAATTCCTAGCTGTATTTAGTGAAGCACCTACCATGTCTAAGGATTTAACAGGTGCCTTCTGACAGAACCTAATTTTGAACATCTTTGTTCTGCTCTGCATCACATTAACCCAAGGTAACAAGCCATTATTGATATGAATGATTGTTACATTGACCATTTCTCGTGTTCACAACTTCATTCAGCTGTCTGTCACGTCACCCTAAGGATGAAGGCCGTTGTTTACGACATTGGTAACTACACTGACCATTTTCGTGTTCATTGATTCGTGTTCTCCTTGGTGTATTTAGTACATCCCCAAACCAATATTGCTATAATACCAATGTAATTCATTTTTTACAAATAATAGTACCCTAAGGAACTTTATGATGCGTTTATGTTCAATTAAATTGTTAATGTTATTGATTATAATATAAATATTATTGTTGCTTTATTCTGAGTCATGTGACTTCAGTACCAGTTTGTAATATTCTTAGAATTGTTCCTACTTTTCAATAGAGCCTAGCATGGCCAGGTGGTTGAGGGTTAATTCGAGGGGAGCGGTTTCAAATCTCCTTCACACCAAACATGCTCGCCCTTTCAGACATGTGGGCGTTATAATGTCACGGTCAATTCCACTATTCGTTGGTAAAAGAGTTGGTGGTGAGTGGTAATGACTAGTTGACTTCCATTTAGTCTTACACTGCTAAATTAGGGACGATTAGCGCAGATAGCTTTCATGTAGCTTTGCGCGAAATTAAAAAAAAACTACTTTTTGATTTATACCTCAAATTGATGTGATAGAAAAGTTTGTAGTCTGAAGAATAAAACCATACATGCGATAAACTCCAACATTGGCTATTAAAAACTAACTTAGAATAAACCTGAATCTAGTTTTAAACTATTCTAACTAAACGCTTCATAACTCGTGCATTCTATGAAACTTATTACTTCTTACGAAGGTTGGTAACATTTTTGTGTCTTTCATTATTTTCTACTCTTGTAATAGCTTTTATACTCAGCGATATATTATTTACAAATCAGGGGTTCGATTCACCTTGGTGGACTCAGCAGATAGCCCCATGTGGCTTTGCTATAAGGTAACACACACACACAATATTTACAAACAAGCGAACAAGAAGTAAATATTACATTTAATGTAACATCAGAAAAATAAGGAAAAAATTAAAATATGACAGTGGAAACAAGAATCAGCATAGTTTTATTCATATTTAAAAAAAACTACAGACGAAAATAATTTAAGTATCTGATTATATCTTAAATCTTAATTATAAATTAATAAAAGTGTCTTAGACATCGGTTCACTTTACTTACCGTGATGTTATGGTTCTGAACTTGTTCTCTTTCGCTGTTTTTATATATAGATGTGGTGTAAATATTTAAATACGCCAGCTTATAACCCTATGAAATATTTTTCGTAGATAAATTGGTTAGCTAGCTCAACTTAGACAAGGACCCGGCATGGCCAGGTAGCTAAGGCACTCGACTCTTATTCCGAGGGTCGCAGGTTTGAGTCCCCATCACATCTGACATGCTCGCCCTTTTCAGCCGTGGGGGTGTATAATGTTACGGTCAATCCCACTATTCGTTGGTAAAAGAGTAGCCCAAGAGTTGGCGGTGGGTGGTGATGACTAGCTGCCTTCCCTCTAGTCTTACACTGCTAAATTAGGGAAGCTAGGACAGATAGCCCTCGAGTAGCTTTGTGCGAAATTCCAAAACAAACAGAAATTGAATATTTTAATTTTTATAATAATTCAAGCAGTTCTTATAAGACGAGATTGCTGGAAACCTTCGTTCAATGTCGACAACAACACCAACCTTGAGCAGATCTCCTGGTGATGTACAAATATTTATATCCTGTTTTGAATACGTTTACTATTTATCTCTACCATAAATTCTTCGTGACATTTAATTAAACATTTGGAATGTACCAAGCTAACAAGAATAAATTTTGGATATTTAAATTTTTATTTAATATTGCCTTGAGTGATAGAAAATTATTTTTAATCTTAGTTGTTTAAATACCCTTAAACAAAGGCTTTTTATTTTAAAATCATGGTAACAATCTATATATCCGATCATCTTTTCTCAGTTTCGAGAATACACGGGTGAAACGTAGAGAGTTGCAAGTGAAAATGACGTATAAAATTGACCCAGTCTTAGGTCCATAAAAACGAGAAAATTATCAACATTTCTTCAAAGCACGTGACCGAATGGAGAGGCTATACGTTCTACAGTAAGTGACACATATTAAATGAAAATGTGTATTGACAGCAAAGTTCACATTTTTCATCATTCTATTGCTGTTAATATGTTCAAGATTTGACACAAGTCGCAAATCTATGTTCTTGTAATATATGCTGGGTGAAAGTTACAGTGGTAATGATAAATAATTACTATGTCTGTATGCACTGCATGCCAAATAAGTAGTGATTTCACCAAGACAACACATTCAGCCCACGTTTAAATGAACACGAGAGGCCCTTTATAACATGTATTCACAAATTGAAATTAATTTGCAGACATTTTCCACGAACTTCTGTATTAATGAATTGTTGAAATGAACTCTCGAAAGTCGTTATCTGTAGATGTTTGATAAATATTGAAAGAAAGATAAAGTGGAAAAGGGATAACTGTGTGTATTAGAAAGTGCGCTGTATAGAAACAGCGACTTATGAATGACACAGTATCTGGACATTCATCCATGTGTAGTTACCATAGATTGTGTATTACGTTTATACTCATATAAGAAATGAATATATATTTATTTCACGCCCTAACAACCAGAAACAACCTCGAGGGGAAATTTGTACCAATGAATTAAAATAATGTGGAAAATAAACTTCCATTTGTATTTCCAAACATTAAAATCTTCATATTAATATCTATTAATATCTTTTTAATTTATTCCATTTTGTACATATAAATTAAAGTCACGATTTTTTATTTTAGTTTTAAGCTGCAGTTCTAACGCAACTGGTAATGATTGTGAATATATTTATTTATATGAGTGTTATATGGCACCCTCAGCCACAAAGCAGGAAAAGCACAATATTTTGAAATAAAATGGAAACAATTTGCTCTTCTAACTTGAGTAAAAGCCCTCCAGTGGCTCAGCGGTATGTCTGCGGACTTACACGCTAAAATCCGAGTTTCGATATCAGTGGTGGGCAGAGCACAGATAGCCCATTGTGTAGCTTTGTGCCTAATTCAAAACAACAACAACAACTTGAGTAAAAACACGTTTTTATTGATTTTAGCCAATCGCTCTTTTCCAGTCTCGGTTGCCGTGATGTATACCATTGCCACTTGGAAGGTAAGTACCTTCCAAATGCCATAGTTCACTGATGAAACGCATCATGTAAGTTTTCAATTCTTTCTAACTGTTTAAATCATAGAGGGATTTATTTCAGTGAGGATACGATTTTAGATATATGCACTAAACTGAGAA
>MU033962.1:192040-232595 GCA_011833715.1 Carcinoscorpius rotundicauda
CGGGTGCGAACCCGCGACCCTCAGGTTACGAAGTGCACGCCTTAACGCGCTAGGCAAGCACGTTACTAACAAATGAAATATCCCTTCAAAAATTACTCGAAGCAATAACAATCATAAAAAACAAAGCACCAGATGAAGATTAAATGCAAGCTATCCTTTCAAAAAGGGCACTCCGAAATTGTTTGACCACCTAAATTCACTTTTTAATTTATCTCTATCCTCAGGATACATCCCAGTTTCTTGGAAGCTTGCAAATATATTAATGTTCCATAAGAAAGGAAAGCCAGCTAATAAACCTGATAGCTACCGACCAATCAGCCTGACCAGCTGTGTAGGCAAAATTCTTGAAAGAATAATCAGTAACAGACTCTCCACATTCTTGGAGATAACATCAAAATTACCAAAGAACAAAATGGATTCAGGAAATTTAAACAAACGACAGACCACCTAATCAGATTAACAGAAACCATAAAAGATAGCTTCAACAAAAAAGAATGTACAGTCGCTTGCTTCCTTGATATCGAGGAAGCATTCGACAAGTCGCGCCAAACATGCTCGCCCTCCCAGCCGTGGAGGCGTTATAATGTTACGATCAATCCCACTATTCGTTGGTAAAAGAGTAGCCCAAGAGTTGGCGGTGGGTGGCGATGACTAGCTGCCTTCCCTCTAGTCTTACACTGCTAAATTAGGGACGACTAGCACAGATAGCCCTCGAGTAGCTTTGTGCGAAATTCCAAAAACAAACAAACAAGTAACGTGCTTGCATAATCATCAATTTGAACTAATGTTTATTGTTTAATATGTAATTGGTGACTTTATTGTAGAAATATGTATTCATATTTGGATCAGTGTGGGTTTTAAAAAAAATTTGGAGTTGATCTTTGAAAGCTTCGGCTATTTCTTTATTTGTGTGTGCTTTAGTATTATTATGTTCAAGTGGAGGTTATTTCTTTGTGTCTGATTCAAAATTATCCGAAATTCAAAACGGAGTTCGAAAGTACCGTCAAACTTCAGACCACCTGATTCGACTGACAGAATCGATTACTGACAGTTTTAATAAAAATGAAAGCACTGTAGTTTGCTTTCTCGATATTGAAAAAGCTTTTGACACAGTGTGGCATAATGGTTTTCGACATAGGTTACAGGAAATGGCTTTACCCCAGGTAACTTTTCGCTGGCCGTCCAACTTTCTGGACAACCGAAAGTGCAATGTAAATGTGAATAGGGCCCACTCAGGGTTCTTTTCACCCGAAGCTGGAGTCCCGCAGGGAGAAGTTGTTAGCCCTATATTATTTATCATGTATATGAGTAATATACAACTGTTTGGCCTAAATTTAGGTTTTGCATCACAGTTTGCTGACGATGTAGCAGTCTGGAAAAGTGCCCCCACTCTTTCAATTGCAGCAACAAACCTACAACCAGTTCTAAATAACATCGAAGAATACTGCCAGAAATACAGAATTAAAATCAATATTCCGAAAACGCAAGTGATATTATTCAGTAGACTCAACAAACTGAAAAAAAGATTCACCAAAGCTCTGCATGAATGGATCACTTTTACTGACTGCTACTTCTGCTAACTTTCTTTTATAATTCTCATTATATTTTTATTTTATTGTTATTACTACTAGTAGTAGCATTTTCAATATGGAAAAAAGTAACATAAAAAATAAAGAAGAAAAAATACAAAAAATGTACATTAAAGTGAAAATAAAAAATAAACATTCTTGTGTGTCCAAGAATGGACTGTGCCCTGAAACGGGCCAGATGTTATCAACATTCGAAAGAGAGTAAGAGGACTACTGTACCTGAGCCTCCTGGGTATTTAACATCAATACCCAAATACCCATTCAGAGAGATCGAACTCTCTACAGCAAAGATGGCTGCTTCGAGCAACAACTGGCGCAATGCTTCATCATTTCTGCCAAGTTTCTCGTTTAAATTGCTGCATCTCCTCACTTCTGATCGACTTCCCCCCTCTTACAATAGTTTTCTAAAGAATGAATACTAATAAACCAGAACTTAGAATGTAATTTGACGTTCAAAAAATGTATAAATTTGGACATCTACTTTAAATATATCTGTAAAAGTTATCTATTTTCTTTGTATGCACGAAAACAATAATATTTCTATTAACACGAAAGTGTTAAGCAAACCACAGTAATAATAAGTTAGCAAAGAACGATTTTAAACATAATGAAGTCATTTGTTCTAAGGTAACATACTACATGTTTCGACAGAACATTAATGTGTCTGAACAAGTCAAACCAATGTGATGTCGAAAATCTAGTATGTTCTCTTAGAATAAATCGCGTCTTTATGCTTAGAAATACTTGTTTCCTTAATCGTTATTTATATTAGAATAATGTAATGCTTCCTCACCCACGTAAAAGACATTGCCGTAACTATAATTTCTTCCACGTTCAATTTAATTTGTCCTTTCAGCACTTTTAGTATTACACTTCAAATGTAAAGATGTTTTCACAGAATCATTTGTCTCACATTACATAGCTCAATTCATGAGACTGGTATTCAACTAAAATCGAATTGGGTGATGCCAAATATAAGACTGGAAAGTTACTCTTTATACACCTTTCTTTCCTAGCCGTAATAGAATGAAATCAAAATTGGCGGTCAAACTTTTAGCTACACTTGTAACATTGACAATAAATAATTCTAAAAAAAATATTCATTCATCAATTAGTCTGGCTACGTTGTTTGTTCAGTTTAGGACATAAAGGTATAGCTACCAGTTTGGTCTGCAATTTTATTTCATTCCTTTAAGTCACATAGTTAATTCTTCTTTTTCGCCTGCACATCACTTTCACATTTAATTTGATTAGACTTTTTATCAATACACGTTAACAAATCCCATCAAATAAGAAATGAATAAGATCACAACCATATTATTCGAAACAGAGCTTTACGTATCTTTGTTTCTTCTCAAAACATGGTCAATAGCTTATTTATAGTAACAACATGGAATGTAGACTAACAGATACTTGTCATTAACCCTCTGAAATCGGCAGAACTCTTTGAAACATCATCATCTGTGCTAAATACTTAATATAACGTCTCCTGATACTAAATTCAATCAAAGTTTTTCACGTTATATTTCATTAATTTCTTGAGAGATTGCCTTAGAATTTGGTGTAGAAAGTAAAATTCCAATAAATATAATCACATGATAGTTTGCTGAAAGACAGAAAATAGAAAAACGTTAAACTATTACTCCTGGTAACTCTCCAGTCGGATCGTCACCTTGTCGTGTCGAGAGAGCATGCGCGTGCAAGTAATACTAAGAGCGATGTCGTCGGGAGGCTTGCTTCATGGTAGGGTCATCCATGATGGCAAGATCGAGGGTAAGGTTCCTGACAAAAAACGACCCAATCCCAAGACCCCAACCTGGACTCCTCAACGGCAGGAAGGACGAACAAGGGTTGCAGCAGTTCTACAAGTTCTAATCGTCTTGGTGTCCTTGCCATTGGACTCGACTTGTTGGGGGCGTTATAAGGTTACGGTCAATTCCACTTTTCGTTGGTAAAAGAGTAGCCCAAGAGTTGGCGGTGGGTGGTGATGACTAGCTGCCTTCCCTCTAGTCTTACACTGCTAAATTAGGGACGGCTAGCACAGATAGCCCTTGAGTAGCGTTGTGCGAAATTCCAAACAAACAAAACAAATCCTTGACCTCGGACAAAGACACCGCCTTAAGGTAAAACGCTTGACACTAGCTGTTTCAACAGTTGGTTCACATCTGCTAATTTCCGCTGCAAGTTGCTGTTAATTATATGTGCCAGGCTCGCCTTCAATAATAATGAAAAAGTTGGGTGTTTTGTGTTAAGTGGTGTATGTTTTGGTTTGTAGTTTCATTTTGTAATGAATTTCTACTTTTTCTTTTCGACACTACCAGAGAAAATTCTTAGTTTTCATTTGTTTGTTCATCGCTGTTCTAGATTTTTTCTTCTTCATTAGTTTTTGCGTTATCAACATCCAAGGCTTTGTTTAAGTTAATAACATCATTCGTGTTATTTTTAGTGTAGGAAGGAACTTTCTCCACCTCTGTATGAGAAGTATGTTCACCTTCATCTTCGTTTTCAGAATTTTCACTTGAATTACGTAACTATTTTACTTTTTGGTTTTCGTTTTTCTTTTATATTCTTTTTATTGTTTTGTTTATCACATTTCAGAGATGTTAATTTTGCTTTTGTAATATTACAAAGTGCCAGTAATGGGGAGTTTTTTTCTAAATTCTAAATTAATTCTAGTTTTTGGCCACGAAGACATCTTTGTTTGTTTTTCAGGTCACTCGTTGTGAATGTTTCTTCGTTTCCGGAGTCATGGTTGTATTTCACGCTGCAGTGATCGGCATCGCTTTTTCCTTGACGACCCGCACTTTCGTCGACCTAGTTGGATCCATTTCTTTTTTCTTCTCATTCAACTGGTGCTGTTTCTTACAGTGTGGGTAGTTATTTTTGTTCAAGTGAATATAGTAATTTGTCTTTGTTCAGATAAGTGAAGGTGGTTGTCGCAGGGAAAGGGTTATAAGTTTTCCTACACTATTCATACACACTCAAAAGTTTGCAGAAAACTCTCCTATATCTCAGCTCACACTCGCCAAAAGTCCCCGGCGTTCGACTCGTAAACTTTGTGCCGCAGGTTCAAATCCTGGTCGTACCTAACATACTCGCCCTTTCAGTCGTTGGAGCGTTATAATGTAACGGTCAATCCACTATTCGTTGGTAAAAGAGTTGGCGGAGCGTGGTGACGACTAGCTGCCTTCCCTCTTGTCTTACACTGCTAAATTAGGGACGGGTAGGCGCAGATAGCCCTCGATTGGCTATGCGCGAAATTCAAAAACAACAGTTGAGATGTTAACTCTGATAGTTCCAGTAAGACACAACTAAAAACACATCTTTTACTATCAAAAGCATTATTTGATAAAACAAGACGAAAACCTAAATAACCAAGGGCACTTCAAAATCTGTTAAGCATAATTTGAGTAAATTAATCAACGAGACAATTTTTGTGTCCTTTTTCAATCTATATTTTCTTACACTATTAATACCAGCGGTAGGGAGTGGGTATATTTTATTCAATTTTATTATTATTCAGGATTCCTATTAACCTACCTTCAATTAAAATTATTCTTGGCAGGATTACACTGAATTAATCTATGATACTTTTGGTACGATCGAGAACATCAATCGATATTAGTTCTCAAATCGATCAAGAGGTGATGAAGATATGAGTTAGAAGTTCGTACTTACACTATTAATAAAATAATAACTTTGAACCGTTTTATAAGCCACTGTGCTGCAGCTGAAAAAAAAAAACATGTCATATACATATAATAAAATAAACTTGTCACTTTGTTTTTCATGTTGTTTTGTTTAAAGTACACATTAAAGAATAGCATTAGAACAAATGTGTATTTCAACTATAAATTCGTAATACTTCTCTAAACAACTGGAATATCAAATCACGTCATTAATAACACATCCAACTCTAGCTGTCTTCAATAAATTGTATAGAATACACGTGCAGTGGGGTCTGTGCGAGATGTTTATCTACATTTAGAACAGGTTTTCTGGTTTAGTTATGACATCATTGACTGGAAACATATTGACCTTATTTTTAATCTATCCACATTCACTTGTTAAAACGCGCTGTGCAGAAATCTGGACAAACTGGTGATAATATAAGTACTTAGGAGGCTCAGCATGGCCACGTGGATTGAAGCGTTCGTCTCGTAATCTGAGGGTCGTGGGTTAGAATTCTGGTCGCACGAAACATGCTCGTCCTCTCTGCCGTGGTGACGCTATTATGTGTAGTGTCAACCCCATTCTTCGTTGGTAAAAGAGTCGCCCAAGAGTTGGCGGTGGGTGGTGATGTCTAGCTGCCTTCCCTACAGTTTTACACTGCAAAATTAGAGACAGCTAGTGCAGATAGCCCTCATGTAGCTTTGCGTGAAATTCGAAAACAAACAAACTTATTTAGAACCTGAACTGGGGAAAAATTATGAAAATACAGCCGAAGTAAACAACATGCGGTATTGGCAAAATGCCTGGAATTCAAACGATCCGCCAACAAGGAAGTGTAGTAAAAATAAGAAAATCACAATTGCGAAGAATTTTCACAAAAATCAAGGCAAGTATTTAAAGACAATAATAAACATTATTTTGTTTCATCAGATATAAAAGCAAAACACGTTTATTTCAAAAGTGTTTTAGTAAACAACCATACATTAATTGCAAATGCTTTGTTACATCACAAGTATTTTAGAAAATTACCTCACGTTTATTACAAGTACGGTTTTATGTCATAAATGTTTCAATTAAATACCGTATTTTTTGCCTAATAAGCCGAATTTCTGGCCCTAAATTTTGGACCTGATTTTTGGGGGTAGGCTTATTGACCGATCACCAGCTTTGGACCAAAAAATACCGAAGACCAACATCATACACAGTTACGGCAGAGTTATTTCAGTTGAATAAACTTTATTTATTAATAGAAAAAGGTCTGTCTATATGTTACGAATGACATGTATTCATAGAAATAACAAAATTCATAAAAAATACACACTTTAATCTCAGAAATTTATTAAAATTCATCAAATTTGGCTTATTGGACGGTAATAAGGAAAAACTCATTTTCAGAGCTGAAAATTGGTCTCGGCTTATTCGGCGATTCGGCTTATTAACCGGAAAATACGGTATTGTTACTCTTTGCTTGCCCTTCAAGAAGAGGAACTACCTTAGAATTATAGCGTTTTGTGTTACAGTTTAGAAAAAGGGTCAGAGAGACTGTATCATAGATTAAATCTCTGATAGATTTTATCCCAGTATGGAAATTGAAGTTCAGTTATATTATAAGCTGTTATAGTACGTATAGATACCGCAGTTCAGAAACAGTTGAATTTTGTACCAGTAAAGAATATTCAGATACATTTTATCCCAGTACAAAAAGTTCATAGATATTGTACTACTGTATAAGAAACGTGAATTAAGACACACGTTAGTTAGTCTTGCAGACAAATCAAGCTCTATGGTGCGTCCAATAATTATTTTTTATTTACTTAATGTTTTATGTTTCACAAGACAACTGATCCAGTGGTGGACTCAGCAGATAGCTCGATGTGGCTTTGCCATCGTGAAAACTCACATACAACTGAATGTAAATAAACTTACCGAACGCTGTTTTCTACAGACAGGTACTTGTATCGTAACAATGTTTTCTCAGTTGGCACTTCATGTATGCTTAACAACTCATGTTGTCATTAAATATGTTCCTTTACCCACTTTATTTTTTCAGTTAACAGCTCTTGAAGAATGTATAAATAGATCTCAAATCAATTAAAGTGTTTTATATACTTTACTATCATGTTACTGAGAATAGGTGTGTTCTTCTAATATATGTTTCATTTTTTAAGGTTACTTTCAGTAACTTTATTGATTAAAATGTCTGTAATATATTTAAGTTATAATATGTATAATGTATGTTGTATTAAATAGCATTCTGCAAACTATGTTTGCCGTATATAAGACTGTTTTTACAGAAACTTGCTCAGAGTGTGGTTGTAATAATATTATGATGAACACTTCTACTTGTTCAAAATCTTTATCACAATGAATACTTTTTATTATAATGTTTCTGAAGAAAAATATAAACTGATGAAAAGAGAATAACATTGATGACAAATGAATATATATCTTTATTCATCTAGAATTTTTTTGGAAATACTCGTCTTTTATTTTCAAAACTACATGTTGTAGTCTTTCTTTTTTTAAGTGTATTAGCTTGGTATCAGTTGACTCTATGAAGCCATTGTTTCTTTATCCAGTGTTTATTACGTGCTTTGCCAGCCCGTTCAAACAAAAACATGAAAACTTTGTATGACACGAGAATTTCGAACGTACCTCATAACCAGTAGTACCAATACATATGTTAAAATTGTGTAGATCACCTTTCATACTTCTTTTGGAACAATTAATGTATAGTTGTACTTATACCGTTCACAGACTTTGTTCCTAGCAGTGCTTTTGGTTCATTTTATATTGTTGCAATAAACTAATGTACGTTTATAAGAAAGAAAACGTGTAACAAAAATAATACTTCCTTACAACCTGGTAGAAGACAAGGCCACTAACGGAGAAAGATTAATTTTTTAAACAAATATTTTAGAAGCCTCGTAATATTTTGCTTAATTATAAGAAGAGTGATACAGGTTACAGTGACGTTTCAGTACTCACGTGCGTAAAACATAGAACAACAATGATTCTATAAAACGTGTTGAGAAAGTTTCCGCTGCTAGTTTAGCGTTTGGTTTAGACTGTAATTAGTTGACGCTATTAGCTGGCTTATAGATTAAATATCGATAACAAGAATGTGAGTACAGATAAAAGATGAATATCAAGGTCAAACATTTCACCACGTGGTAATATTTCTTCTTCGAATTGTCAACACTCGAAATATCTTTTACATAAACTAACTTAAGTAAGCATTTCAATATGTATCGAAAAATGTTCCTGGAACAGAAGAATTACACAGAGAGATTAACGAAAGTTTTCTTTTAAGTATAAATTACACTTTATTTCTTACTTGATTCAGTTTATTGTTTTGTGTTTTCTATAACCACGAAATAATGAAACTAAATTTCAATGCAATTTTTATTTCAATATTCAGTGTACTGTTATGTATATGTGTAAATATTTTGTAAACAACAACATGTCGTGTTGTGTTTGAATTTTCATTTGTATTATTCATTTTTCCATATTGATATTATTGTTTCGAAGTTTAAACTAAAATATGTTATTTATTTAGGGTAACGTTTTAGAACTTTCTCGAATTAAGTAGACCAATCACATGTTTGTAAATGAGTGCTGGTGACTTCCTGTCTAGAAGTGTAGTCTCGTGCAAGAACGAATATGCGTGGATAGCTCTGGAGTTGTATGGAAATTGCGAGATTGTTCGAGAAATAGGCCTATCGGTATAAAAAAGACGGTGACGTGAGAGATATGGAGTCATCAATCATCAGTTTTATTCGAGGGAGAGAGATTCAGTCATTAGTTTTATTCGAAGACAAAGAGTGAGATTCAAACACCAGTTTCATTTCAAAAGAAGAAAGTTAGTTATTTGAGAAAGATTAAGTGTTTGCTGTGAATATTCAACTTGGATTTGTGATTGAAATTAGATCTACGGAAGCCGTGATTTTATTTCGTCAATCTCTACGATACTTCTGAATTACCGCTTGTGCTGAGAGACGGCGATTTCATTGAACTATGAACTGTTTCGGAATCTCTTCGTGGGACCAAATTCACACCCTAGACTGGAATTTGAGACTTTAATTTTAGATCATTACATTAGATACAGGCCAGTACCGTTTTGTATTGTGATTTATTTTGAAGTTTGAAACTAATATTATTTTGTTTTGTAATTAATTTCGAATGTCGTAACTTAATATCTGTCACTGTTATCATATAATTTATGTTATATCTGTTATATTTGTTAATAGGTTAGTGTAATAAATTATACAAGCTGTTATCTGTGTTTTTCTGTTGCGTTTAATCTACGAAGAACTTAAAACATAAAAAAATACGTAACAGTACAATAAGTTCAAGAATATATTTTACTTGCACTATGTAACCTTCTGGTGTTATTTGAATAAAGGTGAGACTTCAGAATATCATTTCTATCAGCGAGAATCCTGATCCTAAAAAGCAGTGAAAAAAGAAAACGTATAAAAACTTTCATATCAATTGAATTTAAACCACATAATTGTCGATGTTGTTAAAAGTAAGTTATTTTATTAACTGTATTATTATTATTTTATTATTAATATATATATACGTAATTTTTTTATATATTTATGTTCAATTTACGTAAAATGTTTATATAATAGACTGATATATAAATCTCTGTGATCTTGTGTAAGAAATAACGTATCACACAGGCTATTCCACTTATGTATTTCCACCTCTTACTTCATAGTTGCCCCCCAGTGGCTCAGCGGTATGTCTGCGGACTTATACGCTAAAATCCAGGTTTCGATACCCGTGGTGGGCAGAGCACAGATAGCCCATTATGAACAACAACAACTTCTTCACAGTTACATGTAAAGTAGAAGTTAAAATGTTCCAATGTTACCCTTTAATAAAGCTGAACATTTCTTATTCCGTACAAATACAACAGTCCTTTCTCATTTTCCAACGAGTTAGCAATGACTTGAGTGAATTTAATCACTAATATCTGGAGTCGGTTCTATGCGATTACAAATTTCTCATATGTAGCTTTACTTTAGGAAAACAACTTGACCTGAGGCCCTGATGTTTCTTATTTCAGAAATAATAATTTTTTAATGTGTAGAAATTTTAGCTAACAGACGTTACACATTAATTAAAAAACAATTTACTTTTTTAATTTTAATAGAGCAGCATTTTTTTTAATATTCAGAACTTTTAAAAACAGTAAAGTTAACAAAGCAGGTTCTTCCAAAAATTAACAAACCACTGACGATATTGTGTGACAGTTATAAAAAGATCATACTATGCATTCTTATATCATGTGAAACAATATTCACATTAATAAAAGAAATATTACATGAGTCAAGAATTTTGGTCGACACTCTAACCAGTGGAAGTACAAGCACGTTTGATACGATAGGAATTTGAACAGACGATCTACAGACTCACAAGTCGAGTTTAATGTTAAGTGGTTAAATTGATTAACTTTATTCCAAACGCTTTCGTATTTAAATTTTGATATACTCACGTATTTTAATTAACTTCAACATCGAAATTAATTGACCTCTTACCAATTATCATCCAGCAGTGTGATTTTATGCATCCAAATAAAAATTTCATTTCTTCTTAGTTCACTGTCCAATCTTCTTCCTCTTGGATTAGTTCCGAATTCCATTTCTGATTGTCTTGCTGTTCGTGTTCCTCTCCCCAACCCACTTCTTAAGTTAAGGCCACTGTCAAATCCCAAGCCAAAGTTTGGGTCTTATCCAAACATATTCTTCTTGTATGTTCCATTTCCACTACCTATTACGAAACCTGGTTTACTGGTGAAGCCACTTTTATTCCTCTCTCTGTAAACAGCGTTCCTATTTCACCTTTTATCTCTATGACCACCATAACCATTGTGGATGTTTTTGGTTATTTCGTTTATAGCGTAACTTCCGACAGTGTAGACGATAATGATGAAAAGTAGAAAGAAAACCTGAACAAATAAATAGCAAAAATCATTTTCCTCATGAAACTATGACCAATAAAACACAAACTAGTTACTCGCTTGGTCTGTGAGAAAGTTGTGTAGATCCATAGTTATTTTACAGACACAAACAGATACAGAAACACAAACTAGTACAATGTAACTTAGCCTATCGCATAACAATTTCCCCATGAAGCTTTAAGATTTTATGTTAAAATGTTCTTATGTAGAAAAGATTACAATAAAATAAATGGAATTATTCTTCTATAGTCTAAATCGTTTAGCCTAACTTGTATTAATAATTGTATTTGAAATTACAAAAGATTGAATAAGTTAGTGAATCTAGTCAACATTAGCGTTATTTGACTGGTGTTGTGACAGATACCATTCGAAAAGCATGATGGGAAATTCAACATAATTCCCCTGTTTGTTGTTTTATATGAAGAGAACATTTGTCAAAGTGCTGTTTTACTGGGAATTCTTTTATACTATATATAAATACCTTTTTAAGAATTACGTTATATATTTATATCTCACCTACAGTGTCCCGAAATTTGATCAGTAATTAATTTTTGTCTAATTATCTCATATTATTCTGCAAAGAGAAGTGCTGCTTTTTATACTTAAATGATACCATGCAAAAAATACAACTATTTGTCTCCGGTGAGTTGTGTTACAGTTTTACCGATAATTAACTTATAGAATAAACTGTAGAACACTTTCCACTGTCCTCATTAGATAGTGATAAGGTGAAAGACGTTGATAGCAGCTGTAAGTTAAACGGTTATATTGAAAGCATTCTTCAACTTTTCGTATTTACATAATGTGGGGATATGAAGCAATCATACTGAAGGCCATAGCTGTGAGTTACGAAACTCTCGTATGTTATATGCTAAATTATGAGAAGGTCATATTTCATAATTGGCTATTTCGTCGGATATATTGCGAATCAAATTTGAATAACAAATGAACGCTATAAATTTTATGGAAATGTTTTTAATTTCTTTTTTATATTGATGTCCTATCAAAGTCACGGCTGGGAGTGCGAGCATGTTTAGCGCGATTGACCATGCCGGACCGTGTTGGTACAATATTTGTAATATATTATATTTCTATCAGTCTAACTGTGATACTTTTTAAGTTATGAGCATGAGACACAGGGAGTACGAACACTTTCTGTCGTATCTGGAGTTATGTCGAGAGAGAATAATATTCATATAATACGTTCAAAAATCTTTACAGTAAAGGTAATCAGTTTCTAAATGCAGGTAACTTTACACGTGGTTTGGGGTTCACCACGTTAATATTTGGTAACACACGCATGCGAGTGAGACGGCATTACGAGAAGTTATTGAAAATCTTTCCCACAACTGAGAGACTACTTTAACACCGTATTCACTCTATGGGAGGAGAGTTGTTTATCTTGTTGGAAATTGTATAGTCCCCACATCCTCCTGGAATAACAATAATTATAATCCTTGACTTCTTAAATTTGATCACGTTGTTCAACAAGATATAAAGCTATTACGGAAAATGGAAAACCAACTTCAAAGAAAATTTTAAATTTTAGCCTCGCCATAATGGCTCATAAAATGTCTTTAAGTTGGTTGTTGTTGTTTTGGGACAGCTCTTTTTTCTTTCTTATTTTGGGGCCTGGCATGGCCGAGCGCGTTAAGGCGTGCACTCGTAATCCGAGGGTCGCGGGTTCGCGCCCGCGTCGCGCTAAACATGCTCGCCCTCCCAGCCGTGGGGGTGTATAATGTGACGGTCAATCCCACTATTCGTTGGTAAAAGAGTAGCCCAAGAGTTGGCGGTGGGTGGTGATGACTAGCTGCCTTCCCTCTAGTCTTACACTGCAAAATTAGGGACGGCTAGCACAGATAGCCCTCGAGTAGCTTTGTGCGAAATTCCAAAAACAAAATTCTTTCTTATTTTTGTCTTTATTTCTAGGATCATTAAATAATATATTTCAAATGACTGACTTAAGGTTATCAGGATCTCAATAACAACATTCTGCAAAGACAAAAATTCATATGATAGTTTTAATTCTCAGTGTAAAATTTGAAGCTCTTACTTATTTCACCAACAGCATCACTTCCTGTTGAACAAAAGTAACACATATTAAAAGCTTGTTTGTTTGTTTTGAATTTTCGCACAAAGCTACTCGAGGGCTATCTGTGCTAGCCGTTCCTAATTTAGCAGTGTAAGACCAGAGGGAAGGCAACTAATCATCACCACCCACCGCCAACTCTTGGGCTACTCTTTTATCAACGAAAAGTGGGATTGACCGTAACATTATTACGCCCCAACGGCTGGGAAGGCGAGCATGTTTAGCGCGACTTGGATGCGAACCCGCGACCCTCTGATTTCGAGCTCATGCCTTAACGCGCTCGACCATGACGGGCCTATTGAAAGCTGTTACCAAGATTTGTTAATTTATTCTATACTTTTTGTGTTGAATTTCTTTAAACACCGAGTGAGATTGTCATTGAAGGGTTTGTAAAAGATCTCATTTTGTTTTTTCTGTCTTTTAAATATACAGATCTTTTTTAGACATCATTACTGGCATTTCCAGATCTATATTTGCTGCTAACGTACATTACAAATGCACTGAGAGCTCTTTCTATTTACATTTTTATTCTTTCTATTCTTCTTGGTACAAACACTAACTTTAAGGATCAATTCTTACATTTGAGATATCTAAACTCTGACATTACAAACGACGTTACTTGTTATTTCTAGACATTAGAATTATCCCAACAACACCAATAAAAAGACTAAACTTGCCGCATTCTTCATTGCAAGCTATCTCTGGTCTAAAGACAAACCATATAGTGACAGAGATCCTTTAGTCTTTACATACCTTCCTTCAACTAGACAGAGTAGTAAAACTGTCCAATACATTACCTTACTGACAAGAGAAAACACATCTCTCCACATTTTCATCACTTCACTTTCAGTTTCTTTCAAATGTAAAAGGAATTTTAAAGACTGTCTAGTACATTTCAAATTACAGACAGAATCAATCACCTTTACTTGTACAAACTGACAGAATTGGTCTGTGTTGGTGAGCTATTTGTCTTGCATGTGATTATATCACTAACTTAGCGAATCTCTCCACTTTGGGGCCTGACATGGCCTAGCGCGTTAAGGCGTGCGCTTCGTAATCTGAGCGTCGCGGGTTCGCGCCCGAGTCGCACCAAACATGCTTGTCCTCCCAGCCGTGGGGGCGTTATAATGTGACGGTCAATCCCACTTGTCGTTGGTAAAAGAGTAACCCAAGAGTTGGTGCTGGGTGGTGTTGCGAAATTCCAAAAACAAACAAAAACAAACCTTTTTATATAACTTCTGTTTGTGTATGTATGTGGTTTATTAAGAAATTTCAACTTTTAGTAATATGTGCACTGTTGCAACAAGGAAAATATATAGAGGATAATGCAACTGAAAATAACGCACTTTGCAACTTAATTATTCATATATGTTTACATGAAATTTAATAGTCGAGTCACATTGATATAAATAATTTATACGATCCCAGTGAATTAACATGCAAAGTCTTACCAATTTATAAGATTTACATTGGAAAACGGTCAGCAAAGTATAGTGATGTGTTTTCAAACTATTTTGATACACCAATTGCTTCCACAAATTCCAAATAAACTTTATCATAAACCTAATTTTGTTGGTGAACAATAAAATATTAGATATAACTGCATGTGTGTGAAAGTCAACATCTGTGTGTGTAATCTTATAGAAGAAAGTACATTTGTTTTTATTCATGACATTTACTTTTCTCATGACGTTTTCAAATACATTTGGGAACGCAAACTCATCCACATAAGAAAATGCCTCGAATTAAGACAAATAATATTTACGTTTTAAACTTTCTCTGATCGTCTTTTGAGGTGAAATTAAGATCATGGTCATTTCTACACATAACCAGAAAAAAGTTGTTTCCATAAAACTAAAATGCAGAGATTATACAATTAATCTGAGAGTTACCAATGGGGTTCATCAAATCTATTAGTTGCAAAAAGTTGGGTACACTATAAACCAAACATCTGAGTAAACTGAGGGTTCAGTGCATTATAAACAAAAATTTAGAGTATAAAGAGGGTTGAGTACACTTTACTAAGATAAGTTCCTAGCTTTTTAGTGTATCTGTAATGCGGTGTTCTCTCCAAGTTCTTCTGCCATCCGTACAACTGAAGTTGCTGAAAGGCTGATACTTTACTAAGATAATTCTGAATGATTACTTCAAGAAATGTTGCAATAATTACAGCAGATATAAGTAGTATTTGAAAGAAATGTAAGTGAAGGACATTTATAACTTGTTTGGCGTCATTGGAACAATAATGCGACCAAAAAATGGTCACATTGAGAAAGGTTATTTAACACCCCTTTTCTACACAAAATTTTGGCATTGGAAAACAAAGGAATACATGTACAGGTCAACTTGGAGCGCCAAAACCATCCAAACAGAGACCTGAAAGAAGTCATTATCCTCACCCATGGTACAGAACGTGCAGCAACTTGCAACAGATGAGAAAACATCAACATGGGTGTCCTATTAGCAGCAAGATTTCTTTGCATATCAATTGAAAACCAAACTAATACAGTAATGTACTGGAAACTTTTCTACAATGATATTTAAAACTAGATGTGTTTAAAACTGACAAGCTATAAACGAAAACAATCAGAAGTTTTGTTTATCAGTCGATCTTGTCTGTAGAATAACACAAGTAATTAAACAACAGTGTTGAACCAGGCGTTAGAAGATGTTTGATATAGACGAGTTACACGAATTGTATACAAAGTTATAAATACCAAAGAAAATACGCCTAGTTTACCTTATTTTATGCACATGTGTTATTTATATTTGAAATTATTTTGATTTATTTTAAATAGGTAGCTTAAAACGCAAAGTATCAGCCTTTAATAAAAGATAAAAACTGTGTTTATTTGATTGTTATGAAAGCTATAAATGGATAGTCGTGTTCAACACCTCACGAATATTGAAATCTGGTTTTCATGAAACTGAATACTTACTACTGATCCATCAGTAGTGGGAGTGAAAGATGTCTTGTTTTGTTTTTCACAGACAGTGGTTAAAATGATGTTCAACAGAAAGCAGTGATTAGATAATTATAAATTAAATAACGTGTCTTAAAACATCGATAAATGAAGATTTAATATCTCCTAATTAATGATAGTTATGGTGTTTTGAGTTTGTTTTTGTTTTTGACTAAACACAATAAATGCATATTTGTGTATGTTTTCAATCTATATTTATAATGACAAAATTCATGTTTGTTTTCACTCTTAACTTCTCAAAGTAGCCTACTGAGCCAATGCCAACCAAAATTTGTATGTCAACATTATGATATGATGGATTAGAACGCTCTATTGGTTGCTTTCTTTCATCAGTTTATTTCTTTCTTATTTTTATTTATCCTGATAATGTAGTTTGTCATAAAGATTATTTTATAAGAACATTTATGTATATATACATGTGTTTATATTGCAGAGCCTAAAGCTGATATAACAGCCGTTTGGATATTATTTTACTTCCATAAAATATAAGGTAATTAATTCGCCTTGCTCTAAGTAATAAAGTGACCCACAGTAGTTCAAGTGACGATGTGTGAAACTGGTGTTTTGTGGTATTAATTCTATTATCTCTCAAACTAGTTGTACTTAATACATTGGAGACGTGTTTGGCAAGAGATGGAATAGGGTGGGCGATGTGGGCTACTTGCCTCCACTCTAGCCTGTCTCTTCACATTTGGCGCAGATAGTGTTGATGTGGTTTTTTGATGAATCCAACGAGTAAAGTTTTGTTTATTTGTAGTTAAGCACAAAGCTTAATAGACTACTAGCATAATAGGCTATCCGTGCTCTGCCCACCACTTGTATCTAAACCCAGTTTCTAGCGTTGACAATTCACAGCTATATCTTTGTGCCACTAGGAGCCAAGAGAAGTTTCAAGAGACATTGTGGTTTTAATTGAAAATCCATACCTCGCTCCAGAAACACATAACTGTTTGACATTTTGTTCTCTAAATATTATTTTGTTTCTTTGTTTGGAAATTCTCATACAGTTACAAAAGGGATATCGGTACATAGTTGCCATAATGTCGAACCAATAGACTCTAGGCTTACTTGTTTCTCTTGTTACTCTTTTAATACATCGATGGCCCCCGAAGCATTTTTGTAACAATTCTATTGAGCAAATGCACATTTTGTTTTTAAGTACCCTGAAGATATTTTTTCACAAACCATAGCACAAATAAAACATTTTTATGTTAAACTTAAACATAAATGCACGTTTCTTACAGATTAAACCCATTAATAAACCAATGTGTGATTTACTTATGTTTTGCATGAATAACAGAGAAAGTATTGTTATGTGTAAAATTTAGAATTTTGGCTTATTGTTGGACTTCTTAGTGCTAAACAATAGTCTATCTGTGCTTTGTTACTTTATAAAAGTGGCCATTAATTCCATTATTCGGACAAAGGCTCAAACAAATATTTGATAACAACGAAAGATTCTGATGAACTGCTCTCTTTCTGATCAATAGTCCAAAATTAGAAGCAAACCCTAGTTAAGTCTTAACTGGCCATTGACGAGGATATTTAACTATATGTAAGGAAGGGTCCTTTTTATTTTAAGGGGAATTTCTTTCTGAGATATATTTTATCAATATACATCACATATTTTTAAACTTAACTAATCCGTTATTTATTGAAATTTCAATGTTAAAATACTTTTTGATTTTGCTATACACTTTCATCAAAACTACTACGTTAGCGCCATCTCTTGCACCAAAATTAATATGAGCATATCTTAATCTTGAAACAATTTCCTTTACATTCAAATCTAAAGTTGAAAGCAACTATATTTGTTTGAAGAAGGCACGCGTGAACAATGTCAAAATTTCTACAAACGCGTGTGATTCTTATAAAAAGCCGAGAGAAGAAAAACAGAATATTGTCGGTGATATACAGTCAGTATTGTATAGGCCTAAGAAGCTATAACGTTTTTCTTGATGACGAGAAACCCACTTGAAGTAAAAAATGTATCTCAAAACAGCTGGTATTGGTATTAACAATTTTATTGATAAGCAGAGAACAACTTCTATTAATCGGAAAACTACAGAACTGTATAAGGAACGTTAACTGATTTCGAGCGTACCAACCGTTTAACTGCAGACGTTATTATTTCTACAGGGACACTAAATATCTTCACCGAAAGGAATGAATTATTAAGGGTATGAGACCAGTTAAAAAAAAAGGCGTAAGATTAAGCGAGGTTAAACAGTATCAACTCAGAATAAACATTTTCGGCGTGGACTTGGATCGTCGATAAAATATTCTGTTTTAAACTGGATATACGACTCAGTATTGTCTTATAAGTTGTAATACTGTCGTATATAAATCATCATTTGTAATAACTGTTAGTAATAACCGTAATGCCCCCCAGTGGCTCAGCGTGTATGTCTGCGGACTTACACGCTAAAATCCGGGTTTCGATACCCGTGGTGGGCAGAGCACAGATAGCCCTTTGTGTTGCTTTGTGCTTAATTCTAAACAACAACAACAACAATAACCGTAATTATAAATTATATAATTTTGGTGTCTGTATGTTAAAATATATTTGGATAAAGAAAAGAAAAATGGCAATTGTGTACATCAATCTTGTTGGCAAATAACAAAGTTAATACATATTAACTACTAATTCCAAATCGAATTTCCTATTATTTAAGATAGTAATACGAAAGGTACATAATAATAAATCGGAGAGGTAGGTTGGTTGATTTGGCGTTTTAAGGCGCAAAGAAGCTAGGCTGGCTATGTGCGATAAACAACCTGTAAGAAAATTGAATAGCCCCCCAGTGGCCCAGCGGTATATCTGCGACTTACACGCTAAAATCCGGGTTTCGATACCCGTGGTGGGCAGAGTACAGATAGCCCATTGTGTAGCTTTGTGCTTAATTCAAAATAACAACTCTGTAGCATAATTTTAATTATTATAACTCGCTAGGATGACTAACGGATAGGTTCAAACATCAGTTTTAGTCATCTGAAGTTGGCTTTTCCAGTCCTGGTTTCGAGTTATTTGGCGTCACGGCCATTTTCTAGTTTTGTATCGAACTAGTTTTACTTTAAATCGTAAAAAGACATCATGTTAAAAAAAACAGTCTAATTTGTGAATATTTAAATAGCGTTAAAAAGGCCAATGACCTTAAAAACACAAAAACATTTGTAAGATGGACATTGTAATCATTGCCAATGACACTTTTCAGTATCAGGAATAAACCTTGGGACAAAATATGTCTTAAAATGGTGCCGTCGTTGACAAATCGGAGAGTTGTCCGAAATAAAATTGTAGTACGTAACAGTACAAACTTTTTTCAATTTACAAACCTCTTAAAGAGGTCTCATAATCACATATATTACATACAAAAATAAAATACACAGTTATATAGAATTGAGTGCACCTAATACTATCTGTAATTGCTCATATTAAAGGACACACAATAATGTGACGTTGTGAACAAGGACGAACAAGTTTAGTATAAAATTGAAAAAAAGAATTGACATCATTATGAATAACATACCTGGAATAATCAAACTTATTTTCTTTCTTAACTGACTTTTATAAAATGACAACAGATTCAAATGGATATTTTTGGCTAAACAAATGTTCCTAAAAGTCATAATACAATATTTAGATAATGTAATAAAAACATACACTGTAGGCTGTCATCTTTTCCCAATCCTTCTAGGAAGCACTGTACAAGAATTCGCCGTTTTTGACTCTTTGGTACTGATTTTTGTATGATAAAGGAAATAATGTCGAAAACTCTTGTCCATAAGGGTTGAACCATTGGACACAGGCAATATAAATGTCTCACTGTTTCAGTTTCTTTTCCACAAAGTGTACATAAGACAGTATCATGTTTTTCATATAAACAAGTTATTCTTCGTTATTAAAGCATTGTGCAAAAATAAATAATCTACATCAACAAAAACAAAGCATTTAAATGGGTAATAAGTATGTTTATGTATTTTTTCCAGTTGGTATCTCTTAAAATATCTTTCCATGCAGTAATTTCTTCAGTAGCGGGGATGGAGTTCCGGTATATTAACTTAATCAGTTTTTTAACAGGAAGATCATTTAAGTGAATAACATTTTCACCATATGAATCACACATCTCAAAAATAAATTTTGTTGACCCTGTAATTGTGTGAATCTCTCTTTCAACCAATCCTTTCCATTCTTCTGGAATAGCATCATATAACTTTTTTGAAATACTGTCCCGGTGAAATAACGTGAACCGGTATCACACTTTCAGATACATCCTGACAATAGTTTTTAAGGGAAGCCATCGAGGGACAAATGTGAAAGTAAAGTCCCTAAAGCGAATTAGTCCCGTGCTAATATTTTTTATTATAGAATGTGCTTAATCTAATAGTGGGAACAAACACATTGTAAAACAGTGGTTGCCGGAAAACAATTTATGTGTTATTTGGGAAGATTCAACGACACCTAGCGAGCGTTTTACATAACTCTAATACTTCTCAATAAAATGTAGGAACATTCATCTTGTGTTGTGGGAGAATGTCACAATACCACACATCGTGCCCAAGATTTAAATCACCATATTTGCTTAAAAGATGGGCAAAGAGGATAAACAGAGATGGAAGTGAGTTATAATCTGTTGATCTGAAGAACCATTTAAACCTAAACGCCGCCTTTTTCATCTTGACGTCAGTTAAATTGAGACCACCTTTGCCTTTCGAAGATACCAAAATATCATAACGCACTTTATGTACTCCACCATCCCATATAAACCGTAAAATATCATATTTAACTGTCAGATAAATCCTGTTTTCCATCGGCAAGACCAGGGGTCACTAAACTACAGCCCTCAACGTCATTTTGTTCGGCCCGCCAGCAGCTAACCGCTTGGAAATAAAAAGTGACGTGTCATCAAATGTCCGACTGTCATAACAAAATAAATCACACCGATGGTCGCTTTAAGCTGGCAAACACAAGACGTTATGATAAAAAGAAACAATGCTGTCACGCGCATTTTTTAACTAATAGGAAACTTTTTCTTTCGTTCTTGCTGCCCGTTTATTCATATCGAGGCACGTATCTATGAAAGCATTATGATTTCGAAAGCAAGTACAGACTTAACCCTCGTCCTATCGATTCGTCTTGTAAATTCAGCAGCCGAGGGTTATCGCTTCAGGAAGCTCATATCTCTAAGTAGTCGGGTTATGCGCTTTTCGTAATTCGTTCTTAGGTAAGTGTCGCAGCAAACGTACGTTTCAATATATTTTGTTTGTGCGTTCTTGGACCTGTACAATATTTTTCTCACAGCGTTCTGTGTTTTTCATCTTCAGATCCTGTTTTTTTTTCATCCATCGTTATGGCTGCTTTTAAAATAAGAAAAGTGGACTCTGAGTGTCGTGTTTTCAATGAAGAATGGGGAGGAAAGTACTTTGTGGAAACAAAAAAAACCAGAAAGCTACTTGTGTGATATGCACCGAAAGTGTTGCCGTTTTGAGAGAATACAATCTTCGGCGTCACTATGAAACAAAACATCTATCAACATATTTGAAAAGTACAGTAAATTTCCATTCTGAGACATCTGAATCCATGATACGTGTTTTTGAGGCTCAAAATAATCTCCTCACGAGAAAGTTTACTGAAAATGAATCTGTCACTCGCACAGTTACAAAATAGTGCATAGAATGGCAGACCGAGGAAAACCTTTTACTGACGGCAACTTCATCAAAGAGTTTATGATGGAAGCAGCAAATGAGCTGTGTCCTGAAAAAGCCAATTTCTTTGAAAGTATCAGCCATTCAGCAACTTCAGTTGTACGGAGGGCAGAAGAACTTGGAGAAAACATCGCATTACAGATATGCCAAAAAGCTAGAAACTTCCTATGGTATTATTTGGCACTGAATGAGTCTACTGATCTCTCGAGTAAGTCACAACTTCTTGCATTCATTTGTGGAGTTAATTTGGACTTTCAGAACACGGAAGAGTTGACATCAGTTTGCAGCATGCACGGAAGAACAAGTGGAGAAGACATTTTCATGGAAGCATAAAACTTTGTAAGACTATAACCTTTAGTGAAATCAGCTTAGAAGTGTAACAGTTGATGAAGAAAAAACATGGCTGGAGTAAAGAAGGGTCTGGTGGAACTGATCAGGAAACAGTTGGAAGATCTTCAACTCCCAAGCGCTCTGTTCATACATCAGCAAGCACTCTGTAAAAAAGACTTAGATATTCCTTGCAGTGAACTTCATTTGGAGTCATGCACTTAATCATCGCCAGTTCAAGGTGTTTCTTGAAGAAATTGATTCGAATTTCTATGATTTGCCTTATCACACGGCGGTGAGGTGGCTCAGCTGCGGTAAAGTCTTGTCTCGTTTTTATAAGCTGAGAAGAGAAATATATATATTTATTATATAGAAATATAGAGCCGATCCACTTCTGTCGGATCCAACCTGGTTGCCAAAGTTGTCAATTTTGGTTGACATCACTTCCCAGATGAATGAATTGAACTTGAAACTAAAGGGGAAGAATAACCTTGTCTGTGATCTCTAAAGAATCATTAAAGGATGTCGGAGAAAGCTGTCATTGTTTGAAGCATATTTGAAAGGAGCAAACATCTCTCATTTTCAGTGTTTCAATGAGTTTCATGCTGGAATTACAGAAGATGTCAACCTGAAGTTTCAGAAAAAGATTATTGGTGATTTAAATAAGCATTTAAATGCATTTAAGTGATTTTAGAGAGATTTTCGAATATCGTCAGAATCGAAAGTGACATTCTCCTTTTTCAAAATCATTTTGATTGTGTCATTGATGACGTGACAGTGGAACTTCAACTGGAGGTCATCGATTTGCAAGAAAATGACTTGTTGAAAGCAAAGCACAGAGAGAAACAACTTATTGAATTTTACAGCTGCAAACCTGAAGATGATTTTCCAAAGCTGAAGCAGTTCGAATCTGGTATGACATCAGTGTTCGGAACAACTTATGTCTGTGAACAAGCATTTTAAAAAATGAAGTATGTGAAGTCGGTACGTCGATCAAGGTTGACTGATGAACATTTGAAAGTAATTCTAATGATTGGATGCAGCAATTAAAAACCGAAAATTGAAGATATTTTGAAAGCCAAACGCCAATTTCATAAATCTCACTAACTTTTTTGCGGCTTAGTGAAATTCAGATATGTACTCACTCTGTGTAATGTGACAATTGTTTTTACTAATGTCACTTTCTTTGATAACCTTTCGGTAAATAGAAATGTTGGTTGTATTTCTGTTTGTTTTTTATTATATGTTTGTATTGCATGCTACTCCTACGTGGCTAATGTGGCATCCTAAACTTAGTGTTAAGTCTTTTACAGAGAGCTTTCGTTCTAACTTATGAGTATTGAATATAATGATCGTGCGGCCCGTGCTTCTCATTCCCCAAGTAATCTGGCCCTCTGTGAAAAAAGTTTGGAGACCCTGTTCCAAGTAATAGGCCTACTTAGGATCACGCTGAGCGTCTCTCGACAAGTAATTGTTCTCCCAAACTTTGACTTTGGATTGTTTGTTTGTTTTTGAATTTTGCACAAGGCTACTCGAGGGTTATCTGTGCCAGTCGTCCCTAATTTATCAGTGTAAGACTAGAGGGAAGGTAGCTAGTCATCACTACCCACCGCCAACTCTTGAGCTCCTCCTTTACTAACGAATAGTGAGATTGACAGTCACATTATAACGCCCCCATGGTTGAAAGGGCGAGTATGTTTTTGCGCGACCGGGATGCGAACCCACGACCCTCAGATTGCGAGTCGCACGCCTAAACACTAATATCTAAACCTCTGGTAATAAAAATCGCAACACCCTTTTTTTATGTAATTCAGTATGGTCAGAGATAATATTCCCTCCCCTGTGTAAGTTAACTTGATCAAAAAAAGTATCATACCAAAATGTTTCTTGTAAACAAATAATATCATATTTTCTCCTTTTAAGAAAGGTTAAAACTTTTTCTTGCTTAAACATATCAGATAACCCGTTAACATTAACAGTGCATAATTTTAACTGGAAAATTACATTGTGTTAGTAATATCTTTCTGATTATGTTTCAAGCTATTCTTGAGACGAACCTGTTTTATTTTGTAATTTCTTGTGGGCATTTTCCTCAGTCGATAGCCTTTTTCTTGTTGCATTCGCGTAGTTCATAATATTATCTTCTGATTCTGTAACAGTGGCGGGAACATTCTCCAAGGGTTTTTCTTGTCTCGTGTTCTCAACATACGATTGTACGTTAGTAACTTGAGTGATTAAAACAGGCGAGTCCACTTCTACTCCGGACGCGATGGGGGTGTCGGTGAATTCAGGAGGTGTTTCTTTTTCGATATTAGTAAGTTGATTATTATCGTTTGTGCAATCTCGCGAAAAATGTCTGATTTCTCCACATTTCTGATATTTACATTTAGGACACCTGCTGTACAAATGATCATCGGCCATACATCTATCAGACACTTTTACCTGATCATTGTGTTTTATCTGACAGAATGCAGCCTTACTAACTGGATCTATAAGGCGTCTAGCATACGGTAAGGGATGATACATCTGTTATTAACTGAACGCGTACATGCCTAACACCTGTATAGATACCATTAATACGTTTCCACACAATCGGGCCTTTTAGAGTGCAACCTTGTTCGATTAATTTGTCCTTAATATGATTGTCCGTTATGTATTCTTGTACTTGAAAGAATGAAACAGTTACAACTTTTATATGCAAAAAACGGCTCTTTTGGGCTCAGAAAACACTTCAAATAGAAGAGCGAACAACGTTTCGACCTTCTTCGGTCATCGTCAGGTTCACAAAGAAAGAGGTAACTGGCCGGAAGCTGACCACATGTTTGGAAGGGGTTGTATAACTGAGTGTTGCAATGTAGAGGGCGCGGTTTGATGTTTGAATATATAATTTTATCTATAATATTAATATAGGTATAATGGTGTTCCTTTATATTGGTTTATTTTGGGTTTAAGTTGTTGTATAAGTAAGGCTTCTTTAATTTTGCGTTTGTTTATGTTTGTTTCTTTATTTAGTATTTTAGTGTTTTCTATGGTTATGTTGTGTCCATTTGACTTGCAGTGTTCGAAAACGTGTGAAGGTGACTTTTTATGTTCTTTGAATCTGGTTTCCATTTTTCTACTTGTTTCTCCTATATAGAAGTCGTGGCAGTTATCACATTGTATTTTATAAATAATGTTGGTGTGGTGTTTGTCAGTGTAGTTCTTACATAGTATAGACCTTAGTTTTGTGCCTGGTTTTTGAATAAATTTAGTGTTAACTGGAATGTTATATTTTGTTACTAGTTTTTGCCAAATGTTGGTTATTTTTTTGCTGATGTCAGGAATATATGGTATACAGCAGTATATGGTTTCGTGATTTTTTGATTCGTGAGATATATTTACTTTTGTTGGTTGATTTTGCTTTCTGTCTGGGTGTGTGCGTATAATGTTTTCTACGGTTTGTGGAGGAAACTTATTGATGTTGATGAAGTATTGTTTTATTTTATCTAATTCATCGTTAATTTTATCTGGTGAGCATAGTTTTATGGCTGTGTTTATCTGGTTTCTTAGTATGTTGAGTTTTTGTTTTGTTTCATGTGCTGAGTCCCAAGGAATGTATAGTCCAGTATGGGTGATTTTTCGGTGGATTTCTGTTTTGAATTGTGTGTCGGTTCTTATAATTTTGAGGTTAAGAAATGATATTTGATTGCTTTCTTCCTGTTCACATGTGAAGTTAATGTTGGGATGTATAGCGACACCAAGTACTTCTCAAATCTGACCGTTAATAAAAACATTATCATTATCAGTACAAACTCTGGCATTGGTTAATTCTTGTTGCTCTGTCTACGTTACATTATGTTTATATATATTATTGTTTCGTTTCAAAATGTTCCTTTTGGGTTTTTCGTTAACTAATAAGGCTTGTTTCTGTCTTGAAAAAGAAAGGTCACTCGGAGCGTCGCCGTGTTTGTTTGTTTGTTTGTTTGTTTTTTTGGAATTTCGCACAAAGCTACTCGAGGGCTATCTGTGCTAGCCGTCCCTAATTTAGCAGTGTAAGACTAGAGGGAAGGCAGCTAGTCATCACCACCCACCGCCAACTCTTGGGCTACTCTTTTACAAACGAATAGTGGGATTGACCGTCACATTATACACCCCCACGGCTGGGAGGGCTAGCATGTTTTAGCGCGACCCTTGGATTATGAGTGCACGCCTTAACGCGCTCGGCCATGCCAGGCCGCGTCGCCGTGACTGGAAAAATAATAAAAAATGTAATTGTATGTAAGAGGATTTACATATCAATGAAAAAATAATAATAAATGCCCCCCAGTGGCTCAGCGGTATGTCTGAGAAATACACGCTAAAATCCGGGTTTCGATACCCGTGATGGGCAGAGCACAGATAGCCCATTGTGTAGCTTTGTGCTTAATTCAAAACAACAACGAAAAATAATTAAAAAATTAAAGTCATTTTAAAATTATCACAAAATCTGAACTTTTGGTTAATAAATAACTAGTTCAACAACCACCGCACGTGCAATAACTGATAGTTCAAAAACAATTGTTAAGTGTTACTGTATCTTAGCAACATAACGGAAATTCGAAAAAGAACAATAATTCGAATAGTGAGGAAAGTTTAAACCTCAAAAGTGTAAACACAAGAAATTGTCGATATTAAATTAAGTGGAAGTAAACACAAAACAAACAAATCTTATTAATACTTCTTAATAAAGAAGGTCAAAACAAAATGATTTGTATTTTACAAAATTCTCTAGAAGGAATTAGCCGGTAAAAATATACCTTAAATTTTAAAAGTAAGCAGTTGCTGACTTGGGTTCAAGTAAAAATGCCTAATACAACTAAATTAATATATTAATGTAATATAACCTTCTCATCGTAATCTTCCCATAATCTCGACAAACGTTTAAAGTTTTTCCATTAAATACAAAATAGTTATTATTTAAAGAATACACACGTATATATATATATATATATCTATAAAAGACCATGCAACGTTTCGACTTTATACTTAGGTCGTCATGATCCTTTCAGTTTTATCTTTGGTGAAATTGGAAGAAAAATCTTTAACATTTCTGAACGTTTTTCTTTTGACATCATGATGTTATTATTATTACGTTTGCTCAAAGTCATAATTACTTTGAGACGAAAGGTACTAGCAGTTTAGTAAGTATAGTTATTGACATATGTGTATTACACCTGTTTCTGTAAAATTTTTCGTGTGCACTTATATGTACCACTACATTCCTTTATCAATAATATTAGCATGATATCCACAGAAGCAGATAAACTTCAAAACTATTCCAAACACGAATCATGAAGTTGTCAAGTTACCAGAGAAATCAACATTTATTAATTTAATTATTGTGGTGATTGTTATGTAAATGTGTAAATATTTTGTAAGCGACAACATGTCGTGTTGTGTTTAAATTTTCATTTCTATTATTCATTTTTCCATATTGATATTATTGTTTCGAAGTTTAAACTAATATTTTGTTATTCATTTAGGGTAACATTTAGAATTTTCTTGAATTAAGTAAACCAATCATATGTTTGTAAATGAGTGCTGGTGACTTCCTGTCTAGACGTGTAGTCTCGTGCAAGAACGGACACGCGCGGATTGCTCTGGAGTTGTATGGAAATTGCAAGATTGTTCGAGAAGTAGGCCTACCGGTATAAAAGACGGTGACGCGAGAAGAAGTCAGTTATCAGTTTTTATTCAAAAAAAGAAGATAGATTCAGTCATTAGTTTTATTCGAAGAAAAAGAGTGAGATTCAGACATCAGTTTTATTTCAAAAGAAGAGAGTTAGATATTTGAGAAAGATTAAGTGTTTGCTGTGAATATTCAACTTGGATTTGGGATTGAAGTTAGATCTACGGAAGCTGTGATTTTATTTCGTCAATCTCTACGATACATCTGAATTACTGCTTGTGCTGAGAGACGGCGAATTTATTGAACTGTGAACTGTTTCGGAATTTCTTCGTGGGACCAAATTCACACCCTAGACTGGAATTTGAGACTTTCATTTTCGATCATTATATTAGATACAGGCCAGTACCATTTTGTATTGTGATTAATTTTGAAGTTTGAAACTAGTATTATTTTGTTTTGTAATTAATTTCGAATGTTGTAACTTAATATCTGTCACTGTTATTATATAATTTATGTTATATCTGTTATATTTGTTAATAGTTTAGTGTAATAAATTATACAAGCTGTTATCTGTGTTTTTCTGTTGCGTTTAATCTACGAAGAACTTAAAACATTAGAAAATACGTAACATGATACATCATAATTTATATATACACATTAATATAAATCTTACAAATGTTTTCCTAACTTACATAGGATTATAGTACAACAACAAACACTGAGCATGAGAGGTTCCGCTTCTTAATATTATGGTCAAAAGACGTTAGATGTATAAAAACTGTTTACGTATATCTAAAGAGACGAAGAGGAGTCACTGAACGTTAATTTCCTCCCCCACGTTAAAGTTGTAGATAATCTTTGGATTGTGATAAGGAGAATTAACTGCTTAAATTATTTAAATACTTCTTCAAGACCCTGGTGTGTCTATTAGACGTACTTGTGTGGTTTATTGAATTCTATAAAAACTATTAAATAAAATAGTTATGTTGTAAATAATTACTTTCTGTAAGATAGTTAACTTGAGTAAACCTTCTATCTTAATTTTATACCAACGTATATACGTGATATTAACATGAATTCTCAGCTATGAAGTTTTCAAAACATTTCACTGTAATGATTTTAAGACACAATTAAATATGCTTGTCTTTGTTGTAGATTTAAAATATTGATTTTATTTATTCCTAAATCGTTTTAAAACGTTCCGATTATTGTATATTTTTAAAACTACAAATTCTGTTTTTGTTTTGATTTGAAAAACAAAGTACACAGTTTGCCTCTGCACTGTGCTATTGGAGATATACATGGTTTTAAGAAAGGAAAGACCTTGATGGCGAAATAAAACTTCGTTTGTTCGAAAGTAAAATAACTTATCTAACCATACATTATCTTGTTCCATAAAATAATATGTATTCTCTTATCATAATTCAGCCTCGTAATTCAAATAATTACAAAATGATAAAGCATTCTTTTCAAAATTGAAAAAAGTGCTATTGTTGCTGCAGAAATTGTTCACAAACATCTTTTCTTCTAATATCGTATCATCAGTTGAACTTGTACTTCTCAGTTTAGTGCATATACCTAAAATCATATCCTTACTGAAATAAATCCCTCTATGATTTAAACAGTTAGAAAGAATTGAAAACTTACATTACGCGTTTCATCAGTGAACTATGGCATTTGGAAGCTACTTACCTTCCAAGTGGCAATGGTATACATCACGGCAACCGAGACTGGAAAAGAGCGATTGGCTAAAATCAATAAAAACGTGTTTTTACTCAAGTTGTTGTTGTTGTTTTGAATTAGGCACAAAGCTACACAATGGGCTATCTGTGCTCTGCCCACCACGGATATCGAAACTCGGATTTTAGCGTGTAAGTCCGCAGACATACCGCTGAGCCACTGGAGGGCTTTTACTCAAGTTAGAAGAGCAAATTGTTTCCATTTTATTTCAAAATATTGTGCTTTTCCTGCTTTGTGGCTGAGGGTGCCATATAACACTCATATAAATAAATATATTCACAATCATTACCAGTTGCGTTAGAACTGCAACTTAAAACTAAAATAAAAAATCGTGACTTTAATTTATATGTACAAAATGGAATAAATTAAAAAGATATTAATAGATATTAATATGAATATTTTAATGTTTGGAAATACAAATGGAAGTTTATTTTCCACATTATTTTAATTCATTGGTACAAATTTCCCCTCGAGGTTGTTTCTGGTTGTTAGGGCGTGAAATAAATATATATTCATTTGTTATATGAGTATAAACGTAATACACAATCTATGGTAACTACACATGGATGAATGTCCAGATACTGTGTCATTCATAAGTCGCTGTTTCTATACAGCGCACTTTCTAATACACAAAGTTATCCTTTTTCCACTTTATCTTTCTTTCAATATTTATCAAACATCTACAGATAACGACTTTCGAGAGTTCATTTCAACATTTCATTAATACAGAAGTTCACGGAAAATGTCTGCAAATTAATTTCAATTTGTGAATACATGTTATAAAGGGCCTCTCGTGTTTATTTAAACGTGGGCTGAATGTGTTGTCTTGGTGAAATCACCTTATTTGGCATTCAGTGCACACAGACATAGTAATTACTTATCATTACCACTGTAACTTTCACCCAGCATATATTACAAGAACATAGATTTGCGAGTTGTATTAAATCTTAAACATATTAACGGCAATAGAATTATGAAAGATGTGAACTTTGCTGTCAATACACATTTTCATTTAATTTGTGTCACTTACTGTAGAACGTACAGCCTTTCCATTCGGTCACGTGCTTTGAGAAAATGTTGGTAATTTTCTCGTTTTTATGGACCGAAGACTGGATCAGTTTCATGCGTCATTTTCACTTGCAACTCTCTACGTTTTAGCTTTGGATTAACGAAACTGAGAAAAGATGATCGGATATATAGATTGTTACCATGATTTTAAAATAAAAAGCCTTTGTTTAAGGGTATTTAAACAACTAAGATTAAAAATAATTTTCTATCACTCAAGGCAATATTAAATAAAAATTTCAATATCTAAAATTTATTCTTGTTAGCTTGGTACATTCCAAATGTTTAATTAAATGTCACGAAGAATTTATGGCAGTGGTAAATAGTAAACAATATTCAAAACTGGATATAAATATTTGTACATCACCAGGAGATCTGCTCAAGGTTGGTGGTGTTGTCGACATTGAACGAAGATTTCCAGCAATCTCGTCTTATAAGAACTGCTTGAATTATTATAAAAATTAAAATATTCAATTTCTGTTTGTTTTGGAATTTCGCACAAAGCTACTCGAGGGCTATCTGTCCTAGCCGTCCCTAATTTAGCAGTGTAAGACTAGAGGGAAGGCAGCTAGTCATCACCACCCACCGCCAACTCTTGGGCCACTCTTTTACCACCGAATAGTGGGATTGACCGTCACATTATAGACCCCCACGTCTGGGAGGGCGGGCGCGAACCCACGACCCTCGGATTACGAGTGCACGCCTTAACGCGCTCGGCCATGCCAGGCCATATTCAATCTCAACATAACTATATTCAACAACAGATAATGACTTACATAAAACGTAAGAGTGGGGATAAGCCTCTTCTGACGGTTTAGAGTCAAATTCCTGTATTTCTTGGGGACGTTGGTCAAAAACAAAAATGTTTCTTCAGTTATTCTTATCATGAAACATCAACTGGAAGCCTATTATATTATTAACTACATTTTTTAAAACCTAGAACCTTAGGGATTTTGAAGAATAGTGTATAATAATATTACAAACCTTAAGAGACATGATAAATAGTGTAGTGACAAAATCTATAATAGGCCTAATACTAATGTATTATGACAATAATAAGTTATAATAAAAACGTTTTGGAAAAGGCATTCATACCATAAATATATGTTGTTAGATTTATAAAATGCAAGCTTCTTCCATCAAGAACAGCATTCAGTCAGCGAGTATTAGCTTAACCATCAGTCTCTCGCTAGTACAGAGACAAGTCTACAGATTTCCAACGCTACAATCATGGGTTAGATTCTACTTGGTAGAATTAACAGATAGCCGAAAGTGGTTTTGCTAAATGAAAACCCACATTTCCCCTTAACCATAACGTTATGTGAGAAAAGTTTGATAAAAGGTGAACACTGTGTGGTAGTTTGTGTGTGTCAAGAGTTAATAATATTATTTGAAGGTTAAATTAGTCTAAAAGTTTCTTTCTTTCTTTTGGATTAATCCATAGCCGAGTATGTATTATTTATTTTTGTTTGATAAGCACTGTACAGTTTTATTATTTTCATAACATTTGTTATAGTACTACAAATATTAACAAATGAACTTTTACAGTATATATAAACATTTATTGGATTTCTCCTCTTCAGCTAATGCTGGAATAATAAATAAATTATTGAACTTTGATCTTTCAACAAATGTTAAAACAAACTATTTTATGCTTACGGTCAACTCATAGGCTACCTACAGACTAATGACAAAGTTGACCATGATTTTGTAACACCCCAAAAGCTGATAGCGTGAGTTTTGATTGACATGGCGTTTCGGATTGAGAGTCCAGCACCAAAACCTCTAGAGTATTAAATGCCCAATGAATGCATTTCATTATGTCAAAGTATTTCCCAAGCAAACGTATTTTGTATAATTCAATATCAATAAAGCCTATTTAATACAATTTTGCATACAAAAGTGGGACTTCTTGTGTGGATATAATATAAATGTTTAGAATCCGACGTCATTTGCGCTCGTGGATACTCAGCTAGATTGTTTGTTTGTTTTTTTGAATTTCGCGAAGGCTACTCGAGGGCTATGTGTGCTAGCCGTCCTTAATTTAGCAGTGTAAGAATAAAGGGAAGGCAACTAGTCATCACCACCCACCGCTACTTATATATGTATGTTTATAAATAAAACAAAGTTTTTGTGGTAAACTCAAACTTTACTTGAAACGGTGAGTACAGGTTATCATCAACAAGAAACTTGCAGTGGTATAACACCAGACTTTGTTTGTAATATTTTTCTTGCACTGTCTTATAAGTACTACAGCTACATAACATTCACTGCATGGAAAATAGTTCCATTTTGTAAACATATGTGATCAGTATGTCAAAAACAACAACAATTCAGGGGTTGAAGTATCTTTTGTGGTCATGCTACTGGATGTGGTTAATGTTAAGAGTGCAGGCCTAAGGCAAACATATAGAGTGCTGTGTAACATTTACACAGAAAGAAATTGTACAATATTTTCTCAAAATTAACTTCTTGAGCCTTTAATAAAGCGAAATATGGAACATCTTTTTGAAAGTTTAATCGTTTGTTGACCTCAAGCTTGATCAGTATGAGTCTACTGTATCCGTGTGTACAATCATCAATAGTGTTGGTTCATTCGATTACCTTAAATGTTTATATGGTAACCACAAATTGTCAGAAAATGTATTACTTTGTTATAGGATTTTGAATCAAGAAGAGAGACAAAACATACCTTGGAATAGGACTTATTTCCACTGTTTTTTCATAGGTTTTCAGTTTTTAATTTAAAGACACAAGTACTTAATCGGTTAAATTAATTTGTTATTATGTTTAACAAAACAGATTATAAAATAATGAGGTCATTGGGAATATAACAATAAAAGAAAGAGAGAGATTGTTTAACATTGTCCTTTCTACAATTTTGGATTCTTTAACAATTATCTTCAGCTAGTTTGTTTGTTTGTTTTGGAATTTCGCACAAAGCTTCTCGAAGGCTATCTGTGCTACTTCAGCTAGTACAGATCCCTAGTTGACAGGTCACGGATAGCCCACTGTGTAGTTTTGTTCTGTTTGTTTGTTTTTTTAATTTCGCACAAAGCTACTCGAGGGCTATCTGTGCTAGCCGTCCCTAATTTAGCAGTGTAAGACTACAGGGAAGTCAGCTAGTCATCACCTCTCACCGCCAACTCTTTGGCTACTCTTGTTACCAACGAATAATGGGATTGACCGTCACATTATAACGTCCCCACGGCTGAAAGGGCGAGCATGTTTGGCGCCACGGGGATGCGAACCCGCAACCCTCAGAGTACGAGTCGCACGCCTTAACAGGCTTGGCCATGCCAGGCCCAGCTAGCATGAACTTATCGCTTTTGTATAATAATGAATTTCCGCAAGTTTTGAAAAGTTTCAGTTTTGATAACCTTTGTTTTCCGCTACCAGTCGATCGCCCCTGAAAATGTTACAAGACTTACTTAGTGCAATGCATGATATATATTTGTGAATTAGGAAAATATTGAATCCTCCAATGAATACTCCACGGCATGAACCGGGATCGCTCGTGGTTGAATGATATTGAAAGCATTTTGAGTTCATCACAGCAACTCATTTCACTGAAATAAAAATTACAAATATTTGGGTTTAGTTTAGTTGAGTTAATAAAGTATATTGTATGAGGTAGGACCATGAGAAGCTTTGAGATTCATCCGATTGTGAATCTGGATTGAGAATTCGATTCGTTAGCTGGGTTCTGATTTGATACTTTGAAATCTACACAGCTTGCGATAAACTTTGGAATCTAGATTATTACAGATTAGTTTGTTTAGATTGTTACTGAAACATGTTACTGATTGTCACAATTGAAGCATTTACTTAAAGACAATGAACGAAAGAATTACAGAGCAAAGTTATCACGGCATTTGAGTAAAATATTTGTATGTTGAACACATTAACTCTGTAATCGTTAATGTGCAGAACATAGGTAGTACTATTCTGAAATATTATTTTATCCAAACGCATGCTTGTGATCCATATTTGTTTTTATTTATGTGTTTTTTCTTATAACAAAGCCACATCGGGATATCTGCTCAGCCCACCGAGGGGAATCGAACCCCTGATTTTAGCGTTGTAAATCTGGAGACATGTCGCTGTACTTTTATTTATGTACACGTGTATTTTTGGCTAGCTACTTTCGAGCGGAACTGAAATTATTTTTTTTAAACAAAAAAGGAAAAAAATATAAATTTGTACTTTCCAGAGAAGTGTTCTTGAGTACGATTTTAACTTATCAAAAATTACATAAAAATATACTTTTTTTGTAATTAATGTATCAATAAATGTTTATTTTTTAAAAAAATTATGATGGCTCCCAGCTATTACAGCGGTATGTCTCCAGATTTACAACGCTGAAATCAGGGGTTCGATTCCCCTTGGTGGGTTGGGCAGATAGCCCAAACAAATAAAATTATGGTGTTCTTCGAATGGCATTATCATAAATAAAATTTCCAGAGGAATAAAAATTATATACTAAGTTATAAAGACAGATGAAATGTTTAAAGAGCCCAAGACTATTTCGATAAAAAGCTGTCAAAACGAAAAAAAAAAAGGTCTGGAGATAATATAATGTGGATTATGAGGATAACTATGAATAGAATAGTCTCAACAGTGGTATGAATGAAAAGGATCTGGTTGATCAGTTTGTAAAGACATCCAGCAATGTGTTGTCGCTGAACAACTATGGTTTTGTATGTACAGAAATACTGCATACAAGTCTAAAGATATTATAATGCCATTGTTCGTATCATTTGTTAGGTCCCGTTTGAAGTATTTTGTTTGTTCCTGAGTTTCTCACCTCGAAAAGACATGGGATTGTTGGAAAGGATGCTGAGATGATGTCTTGGATGGTATTGCTGTGTTATAATAAATCTATTTTCGAAGCTTATCAAGCCGTTACAGTCCATGTGCTCACATCCAGTCGGGCTTATCTCACCACAATGCATCATAAATAATAGATTTGTGACGTAGTTCTCATAGCAAAGGTTCCGTCATGAGGCTGCCACTCCTCCGTGAGAACTTTCCATAAGTCACCCAGTGTGTAAGAACAATAGTTTCTTAGGGTCTGTTTAAATAGGCTGATCGTATAGAAATCTACATGCATTTGATCCAACGATTTGATCTCTACGTCTTCATATGGAGTAGCAATATATGTTCCATTTTATAGCTGCTTTGAAGTACACGACGATTAATATATCGTTGAAGCAAACTGTGCACATGTAACTTGTGTCAGTTTTCTACACAAAGATTCTGTTTGATTATTTTGCATACTGTTACCAAGGAAACACAGAGGGTTCTTAATAGTCTCTGACCTTAGTGTTCTTTGATATTCTACTACTACAAGATGCAGCACTTTGTTTATCATGGCTACCCAGCTTGTTGTAGACTTTTTTCTGGATGGATCTGGTATCCTAAGCTGATCCATATTGTTTTGATTTTACGATGTCCTTAAGAACGAAGGATATATCAATTTTGAAAATATAAAATTCTTTATTCTGAACATGATGTGGTTGTATAAACATTTTAAATATTAAAAGATTGTCACGTACCCTTACCGAAAGTGGCCTGTTTTTCATGTAATCATACAACATAACGCCAAACAATTTTTTATACACCGTATCACCGGAATTTTATATTGATTATAGTTTTCACATGAATGGTGATTTGCATATTTAAAACCATTTTTATATGACGTACTCAACAATGAATACAAAGCAAAACATGAATTGTATGAAAATTGGTAGCCTTGAGAAACATTGCTTTAATTTTTTAATTCGATCGTTAAGTGCATAAGGTTAAAATGTAATTAGCAATTTGATCAAGTATTCTTCTCTTCCTAACTCGTAAGCCTCTTTTAATCGTAGCAATTATTTTGTTTGTAATATAGCTATTGTATTAGCGTTACTAATCCGAGTATTTCTTCCATTTATGTTAAGACTAATGCAGAAGCAGATATTTTTACTTAAAATAAATAGTATTTTACTAACTTCTTTGTAAGATTTGGTTTGTTTTGAAATTCACACGAAGCTACACGAGGGCTATCGGTAGTCGTTCACAATTTAGTAGTGTAAGAGTAGAAAAGAGGCAGCTAGTCAGTACCACCCACTGCCAACTCTTGGGTTACTCTTTTACTAACGAATAGTGAGATTGACCGTCACAATATAACACCCCCACGGCTGAAAAGGGCGAGCATGTCAGATGTGATGGGGACTCAAACCTGCGACCCTCGGAATAAGAGTCGAGTGCCTTAGCCACCTGGCCATGCCGGGTCCTTGTCTAAGTTGAGCTAGCTAACCAATTTATCTACGAAAAATATTTCATAGGGTTATAAGCTGGCGTATTTAAATATTTACACCACATCTATATATAAAAACAGCAAAAGAGAACTAGTTCAGAACCATAACATCACGGTAAGTAAATTGAACCGATGTCTAAGGCTCTTTTATTAATTTATATTTAAGATTAATCAGATACTTAAATTATTTTCGTCTGTAGTTTTTTTAAATATGAATAAAACTATGCTGATTCTTGTTTCCACTGTCATATTTTAATCTTTTGCTTATTTTTTGATGTTACATTAAATGTAATATTTACTTCTTGTTCGCTTGTTTGTAAATATTGTGTGTGTGTTACCTTATAGCAAAGCCACATGGGGCTATCTGCTGAGTCCACCAAGGTGAATCGAACCCCTGATTTGTAAATATTATATCGCTGAGTATAAAAGCTATTACAAGAGTAGAAAATAATGAAAGACACAAAAATGTTACCAACCTTCGTAAGAAGTAATAAGTTTCATAGAATGCACGAGTTATGAAGCGTTTAGTTAGAATAGTTTAAAACTAGATTCAGGTTTATTCTAAGTTAGTTTTTAATAGCCAATGTTGGAGTTTATCGCATGTATGGTTTTATTCTTCAAACTACAAACTTTTCTATCACATCAATTTGAGGTATAAATCAAAAAGTAGTTGTTTTTTTTTAATTTCGCGCAAAGCTACATGAAAGCTATCTGCGCTAACCGTCCCTAATTTAGCAGTGTAAGACTAAATGGAAGTCAACTAGTCATTACCACTCACCACCAACTCTTTTACCAACGAATAGTGGAATTGACCGTGACATTATAACGCCCACATGTCTGAAAGGGCGAGCATGTTTGGTGTGAAGGAGATTTGAAACCGCTCCCCTCGAATTAACCCTCAACCACCTGGCCATGCTAGGCTCTATTGAAAAGTAGGAACAATTCTAAGAATATTACAAACTGGTACTGAAGTCACATAACTCAGAATGAAGCAACAATAATATTTATATTATAATCAATAACATTAACAATTTATTTGAACATAAACGCATCATAAAGTTCCTTAGCGTACTATTATTTGTAAAAAAATGAATTTCATTGGTATTATAGCAATATTGGTTTGGGGATGTACTAAATACACCAAGGAGAACACGAATCAATGAACACGAAAATGGTCAATGTAGTTACCAATGTCGTAAACAACGGCCTTCATCCTTAGGGTGACGTGACAGACAGCTGAATGAAGTTGTGAACACGAGAAATGGTCAATGTAACAATCATTCATATCAATAATGGCTTGTTACCTTGGGTTGATGTGAAGCAGAGCAGGTTCTGTCAGAAGGCACCTGTTAAATCCTTAGACATGGTAGGTGCTTCACTAAAAACAGCTAGGAATTCATTCTCATAGCGAAACATCCTGTAGATCATCAGATAGCGACCAATTTATGAGCGAAAACATTCGTGATTACCATTGTATCATTGATATATTCACCAATAATTATTGCTATTTTGAAAAATATTCATTTTATTGACGTACGAACAGACTACAGAATTTTATATTATATACACGTGTGTGTTTTAAGAATCCAACAAATAATATGACCTAGTTACACTAAATAATCACAGTGCTATTTTTTGAACTGGAAACCAGGAGTTCTTCAGCTCCAGTTCTTTGGGCTTCAATAGATATTTACAAAACAAAATGGCAGCTCCACCTGTCAGAATAATCATTTATACTCTAACAATGGTTAGTTGTACTTCCATGGATGGTTTGATTGTGAGACATATTTTAAACTATTTTAACCAAAGTTTGTGAAAAATAACCCGAAACTTTTTCTGTACGTTTTCATGCCAGCAGTTTTCTTATTTAGGTTAAAATATTTGTACTGCTTTTAAAAGTTTTAAGTTTTTACCCAGCTTTCCAACTGCTAGATCTTGAAGATAATAGGGGAGAGAGATAATTTGTAACATAAAAGGCCCGGCACAGCCAAGCGTGTTAAGGCGTGCGACTCGTAATCTGCGGGTAGCGGGTTCGCATCCTGGTCGCGCCAAACATGCTCGCCCTTTCAGTCGTGGAGGCGTTATAATTTGATGATCAATCCCACTATTCGTTGGTAAAAGAGTAGCCCAAGAGTTGGAGGTGGGTGGTGATGACTAGCTGCCTTCCATCTAGCCGTCCCTAATTTAGTAGTGTAAGACTACTATGCACTCGAGGGCTATCTGTGCGAAATTCCAAAACAAACAAAACACAATGGTAACCTAAAACTACAATTTAAGAATTGAAGTTTTGACTATAAGTAAATATTTTGAGTGAAAAATGCCACATGTTATAAGGTGAATTAAGTGTTAGTTATTTACACCTTTTCTTTATTAGTAAAAGAATTTGCTTAAATAAAGTATTGTGCACAGAAATTTATATATAAAAAAACAAATAAAAAGGAATTTAATAAAACTGATAATTGTCTGAGAAAAAATATAATACCCAATTTAGTTATTTGGTGTTTTATTATTGTCTCTATTACAAATCTTCTGAAATGTATATGTACATATCACTTTTCTCTCTTCAGTCGTTTCATAAATGTATTTTTCAACGACCAACATTCATTGTATAAATTAAACCAAAATTAAAATGGCAAATATTTGTTTGTTTTTAATTTTGCGCAAAGCTTGTTTGTTTTTGGAATTTCGCACAAAGCTACTCGAGGGCTATCTGTGCAAGCCGTCCCTAATTTACAGTGTAAGACAAGAGGGAAGGCAGCTAGTTATCACCACCCACCGCCAACTCTTGGGCTACTCATTTACCAACGAATAGTGGGTTGACCGTCACATTATAACGCCCCCACGGCTGCGATGGCGAGCATGGTTGGCGCTACTCGGGCGCAAATCCGCAACCCTCAGATTACGAAGCGCACGCCTTAACGCGCTAGGTCATGCCAGGCCAATTTGCGCAAACCTATTCGAGAGCTAACTGCATTAGCCGTCCCTAATTTAGCAGTGTAAGACTAGAGGGAAGGCAGCTAGTCACCACCACCCACCGCCAACTCTTGAGCTACTATTTTAGCAACGAATAGTAGGATTGACCATCACATTATAACGCTTCCACGCCTGAATGGGCGAGTATATTTTGTGCGACCGGGATTCGAACCCGCGACCCTCCGGTTACGAGTCGAAGGCCTTTACCCATTTGGCTATGCCACGTGGAGTAAATATTACAACGCAGTTTATGCAAATATAAATGGAGAGAAAATGTTAACAGCCATATGGAGTTACGTGTTTAAAGACCGAAGATGCTTTCAATTTTAAAACAGTACTGAAGTTATTCAGTGTCACATTAATTTTTAATAAAACTGTAAGAGTTGCTTCTTAATTATGCTGAAATAATTTGTTTTAAAATTATTGGAAGAGGTAATATCATGAGATTTGAAGAAATGAATAAGTATAAATTTCAAACGTATTCTGAA
>MU033962.1:233095-272581 GCA_011833715.1 Carcinoscorpius rotundicauda
AGCCTTAAAGATGTACACTGAGCGGATCGTAAATCTAACCCATGAATACAAAGATGTAGAAAATTTCACATTTTAAAATGTCTTCCTGCTGTATCAGATCATTAAGAAAAGTGACTGTTTTAATCACCATGCGTTAGTTGAATGTTTTGGTTCTTGCGGACGGAACGTTTAACAACGGTAGCTGTCAGAAAGTTCGGAATGTGAACAGCTTCCCTCATCATAAATCTTCAAGTAATCTCTTGTTTTATTACACCCCAGGTACCAAACACACATTTCGTTTCCTTCTTAGTACCATGCCGAACACGTCAAAGCTGGTACGAGAAGTGTAAAACGTTAATCACATTCTATCATAAATTTTCGGTTACTGTTTATTTTTTTCTTTTTGTCCAATAGAGCCATGTGTCACATGGATAGTTCAAATAAAGTTTGTCACGCACATACCTAGTAAACTTATCACAGTAAGTGGTCCCCTTAGGTACGTTGACTTTCAAATCCAAGTCCTTAGATTGGTGAAACCTATGATTAAAGGCGTGGCTGCTGAGACAAGTTCGTAGTTTAAATTGCATATTTTTTTTCCATTCTGTTTAATTTCAAATACAAGAATGTTTTATTTCCATAAAAGTCAATAACTTATGGACTTGGTGTTATTGGACAAGAGGCATTCTTATGACTTGTTTCTTTCAGATTTAGTTTCAGGACACAATCTCATGTAATGGATCACAACTACTTATTCAAATTGAGATGTAATGGACAACATATATTTGCACAAGAGAGTTTCACATATTCTATCTACTTTGTCACAGCCATTTGTGTTCTTATATTTGAAAAATCAAATTACTTTTTATTATTGGATCACCATGTTTGTTTGTTTGTATTTCGCGCAAAACTACATGAGAATTATCTGCGCTAGCCGTCCCCAATTTAGCAGAGTAATACAAGAAGGAAGGCAGCTAGTCATCATCACTCACTGCCAACTCTTGAGCTACTCTTTTATCAACGAATAATGGGATTGATCGTCACATTATAACGCCCCTATGGCTGAAAGGGCGAGTATTTTTGGTGCGACGGGGATTCGAACCCTCGACCCTAGGATTACGAGTCGAGTGCCTTAACCACCTGGCCATGCTGGGCCCCTCACCATGTTCTTGAATATTTAATGTCATACACCTTTTAAGGTTTATTCATGTATAAGAATACACAAGAACTCTTAAGTTGCTTTTTTGTATTCCAAACACGTATAATTCACGAATTCAAATAGTAAAAAATACAGAACATTTACAAAAAAAACAGAACGTGTCACAAATATCTTCAAATAAACTGTGTTTTTTAAATTACTTAACGATGTTAAGTCTTGTAACTACCGAATTTTAGGGTTATAATTCCTTAATTTATCGATGACTCATCGCACAGAAAATACATAAATTCCTCTGAGCTAGACATGAATGACATAAAACAGATCTTGTCTTTTCACGTAAGGTTGGGTATGATCAGATGCAGTTTGTTTTTACATTGTTAATGTTCAATTGAGAATTTTCTTCATATAAAAGGTGCTTTCAACCATGAATATTTTTGTGTTTACAAGCAATGTGTTACTTTTTCATGAAAACCGTGAAATATTCACTGCGGTGGTTAACCCTACAAAATTTGGTTGCATGTTCTGTGGCCAGAATGGTCTCGCAGTTTTCTTCTATTAATTTTATCACACAATTCAAAATCATTCGACAGACACTTCCTGAGTAAATTTGAAAACTACTCTGAAATATTTTAGAGCTATTTTTAAAAAAAATCTAATTTTGAAATACGTGCAATAACATCATTAACTACATTAGTAATGATAGTGACCACAAGAGAAAGCAAATACGTCAATAAATATTTCAATAATAAATGCAAATAAACATTATTTATTACATATTATACTATGCAACATTATAAGAAATGAAATATTTTCGAACCTGAAACCATAAAATCTGCAAATTTATTTTTTTTAATTTCGCTTAAAGCTACACGAGGGCTATCTGCGCTAGCCGACCCTAATTAAGCAGTGTAAGATTATAGGGAAGGCAGCTAGTTATCACCACCCACCGCCAACTCTTGAGCTACTCTTTTACCAATGAATAGTAGCATTGATCGTCACATTATAACATCCCCACGGCTGAAAGGGCGAGCATGATTGGTGCGATGGGGATTTGAACCCGTGACTCTCAGATTACGAGTCGAACGCTTTAACCCACCTGGCCATGTCTAAAAGCATAAAAGGAAATCCCTGGAGGAAATTTTGTTCTCAGAAATGAAAAGCCATCCTTAAATAAAATACTTTACATAGCCTTTAACCTGCTAATCCTGAACTTATCTGGAAATTAACCTTCTTAGTATTCGCTTTTATTCACTTCTTTCAGAATCCGTTTGAAATTTATATTTATTCATTTCTTCAAATCTCATGATATTACCTCTTCTAATAATTTTAAAACAAATTATTTTAGCATAATTAAGAAGCAACTCTTACAGTTTTATTAAAAATTAATGTGATACTGAATAACTTCAGTACTGTTTTAAAATTGAAAGCATCTTCGGTCTTTAAATACGTAACTCCATATGGCTGTTAACATTTTCTCTCCATTTATATTTGCATAAACTGCGTTGAAATATTTACTCCACGTGGCATAGCCAAATGGGTTAAGGCGTTCGACTCGTAACTGGAGGGTCGCGGGTTCGAATCCCGGTCGCACAAAATATGCTCGCCCATTCAGGCGCGGAAGCGTTATAATGTGATGGTCAATCCTACTATTCGTTGCTAAAATAGTAGCCCAAGAGTTGGCGGTGGGTGGTGGTGACTAGCTGCCTTCCCTCTAGTCTTACACTGCTAAATTAGGGACGGCTAACGCAGTTAGCTCTCGAATAACTTTGCGCGAATGGGCCTGGCATGACCTAGCGCGTTAAGGCGTGCGCTTCGTAATCTGAGGGTTGCGGGTTTGCGCCCGAGTCGCGCCAAACATGCTCGCCCTCCCAGCCGTGGGGGCGTTATAATGTGACGATCAATCCCACTATTCGTTGGTAAAGAGTAGCCCAAGAGTTGGCGGTGGGTGGTGATGACTAGCTGCCTTCCCTCTAGTCTTACACTGCTAAATTAGGGACGGCTTGCACAGATAGCCTTCGAGTAGCTTTGTGCGAAATTCCAAAAACAAACACGCTTTGCGCAAAATGAAAAACAAACAAATATTTGTCATATTAATTTTGGTTTAATTTATACAATGAATGGTGGTCGTTGAAAAATACATTTATGAAACGACTGAAGAGAGAAAAGTGATATGTACATATACATTTTAGAAGATTTGTAATAGAGTAACAAAGATAATTAAATGATACAGTTTTTAGACAATAATAAAACACCAAATAACTAAATTGGGTATTATATTTTTTCTCAGACAATCATCAGTTTTATTAAATTCCTTTTTATTTGTTTTTTTATATATAAATTTCTGTGCACAATACTTTATTTAAGCAAATTCTTTTACTAATAAAGAAAAAGTGTAAATAACTAACACTTAATTCACCTTATAACATGTGGTATTTTTCACTCAAAATATTTACTTATAGTCAAAACTTCAATTCTTAAATTGTAGTTTTAGGTTACCATTGTGTTTTGTTTGTTTTGGAATTTCGCACAGATAGCCCTCGAGTAGCATAGTAGTCTTACACTACTAAATTAGGGACGGCTAGATGGAAGGCAGCTAGTCATCACCACCCACCGCCAACTCTTGGGCTACTCTTTTACCAACGAATAGTGGGATTGATCGTCAAATTATAACGCCTCCACGGCTGAAAGGGCGTGCATGTTTGGCGCGACCAGGATGCGAACCCAATACCCGCAGATTACGAGTCGCACGCCTTAACACGCTTGGCCATGCCGGGCCTTTTATGTTACAAATTATCTCTGTCCCCTATTATCTTCAAGATCTAGCAGTTGGAAAGCAGGGTAAAAACTTAAAACTTTTAAAAGCAGTACAAATATATTAACCTAAATAAGAAAACTGCTGGCGTGAAAACGTACAGAAAAAGTTTCGGGTTATTTTTCACAAACTTTGGTTAGAATAGTTTAAAATATGTCTCACAATCAACCATCCATGGAAGTACAACTAACCATTGTCAGAGTATAAATGATTATTCTGACAGGTGGAGCTGCCATTTTGTTTTGTAAATATCTATTGAAGTCCAAAGAATTGGAGCTGAAGAACTCCAGGTTTCCAGGTCAAAAAATAGTGTAACTAGGTCATATTATTCGTTAGATTCTTAAAACACACACGTGTATATAATATAAGATTCTGTAGCCTGTTCGTACGTCAATAAAATGAATATTTTTCAAAATAGCAATAATTATTGGTGAATATATCAATGATACAATGGTCAGCACGAATGTTTTCGCTCATAAATTGGTCACTATCTGATGATCTACATGATGTTTCGCTATGAGAATGAATTCCTAGCTGTATTGAGTGAAGCACCTACCATGTCTAAAGATTTAACAGGTGCCTTCTGACAAAACCTAATTTTGAACATTTTTGTTCTGCTATGCATCACATCAACCCAAGGTAACAAGCCATTACTGATATGAATGATTGTTACATTTCCCGTGTTCACAACTTCATTCAGGTGTCTGTCACGTCACCCTAAGGATGAAAGCCGTTGTTTACGACATTGGTAACTACATTGACCATTTTCGTGTTCTCCTTGGTGTATTTAGTACATCCCCAAACCAATATTGCTATAATACCAATGAAATTCATTTTTTTACAAATAATAGTACGCTAAGGAACTTTATGATGCGTTTATGTTCAAATAAATTGTTAATGTTATTTATTTAATATAAATATTTTTGTTGCTTCATTCTGAGTTATGTGACTTCAGTACCAGTTTGTAATATTCTTAGAAGTGTTCCTACTTTTCAATAGGGCCCGGCATGGCCAGGTGGTTGAGGGTTAATTCGAGGGGAGCGGTTTCAAATCTCCTTCACACCAAACATGCTCGCCCTTTCAGACATGTGGGCGTTATAATGTCACGGTCAATTCCACTATTCGTTGGTAAAAGAGTTGGTGGTGAGTGATGATGACTAGTTGACTTCCATTTAGTCTTACACTGCTAAATTAGGGACGGTTAGCGCAGATAGTTTTCGTGTAGCTTTGTGCGAAATTAAAAAAAAAACTTTTTGATTTATACCTCAAATTGATGTAATAGAAAAGTTTGTAGTCTGAAGAATAAAACCATACATGCGATAAACTCCAACATTTGCTTTTAAAAACTAACTTAGAATAAACCTGAATCTAGTTTTAAACTATTCTAACTAAACGCTTCATAACTCGTGCATTCTATGAAACTTATTACTTCTTACGAAGGTTGGTAACATTTTTGTGTTTTTCATTATTTTCTTCTCTTATAATACCTTTTATACTCAGCGATATAATATTTACAAATCAGGGGTTCGATTCACCTTGGTGGACTCAGCAGATAGCCCCATGTGGCTTTGCTATAAGGTAACACACACACACAATATTTACAAACAAGCGAACAAGAAGTAAATATTACATTTAATGTAACATCAGAAAAATAAGGAAAAGATTAAAATATGACAGTGGAAACAAGAATCAGCATAGTTTTATTCATATTTAAAAAAACTACAGACGAAAATAATTTAAGTATCTAATTAATCTTAAATCTTAGACATCGGTTCACTTTACTTACCGTGATGTTATGGTTCTAAACTAGTTCTCTTTCGCTGTTTTTATATGAAGATGTGGTGTAGATATTTAAATACGCCAGCTTATAACCCTATGAAATATTTTTCGTAGATAAATTGGTTAGCTAGCTCAACTTAGACAAGGACCCGGCATGGCCAGGTGGCTAAGGCACTCGACTCGTATTCCGAGGGTCACAGGTTTAAGTCCCCATCACATCTGACATGCTCGCTCTTTTCAGCCGTGGGGGTGTTATATTGTGACGGTCATTCTCACTATTCGTTAGTAAAAGAGTAACCCAAGAGTTGGCAGTGGGTGGTACTGACTAGCTGCTTCTTTTCTACTCTTACACTACTAAATTGTGAACGACTACCGATAGCCCTCGTGTAGATTCGTGTGAATTTCAAAACAAACCAAATCTTGCAAAGAAGTTAGTAAAATACTATTTATTTTAATTAAAAATATCTGCTTCTGCATTAGTCTTAACATAAATGGAAGAAATACTCGGATTAGTAACGCTAATACAATAGCTATATTACAAACAAAATAATTGCTACGATTAAAAAAGGCTTACGAGTTAGGAAGAGAAGAATACTTGATCAAATTGCTAATTACATTTTAACCTTATGCAGTTAACGATCGAATTAAAAAATTAAAGCAATGTTTCTCAAGGCTACCAATTTTCATACAATTCATGTTTTGCTTTGTATTCATTGTTGAGTACGTCATATAAAAATGGTTTTAAATATGCAAATCACCATTCATGTGAAAACTATAATCAATATAAAATTCCGGTGATACGGTGTATAAAAAATTGTTTGACGTTATGTTGTATGATTACACGAAAAACAGGTCACTTTCGGTAAGGGTACGTGACAATCTTTTAAGATTTAAAATGTTTATACAACCACATCATGTTCAGAATAAAGAATTTTATATTTTCAAAATTGATATATCCTTTTTTCTTAAGGACATCGTGAAATCAAAACAATATGGATCAGCTTAGGATACCAGATCCATCCAGAAAAAAGTCTATAACAAGCTGGGTAGCCATGATAAACAAAGTGCTGCATCTTGTAGTAGAAGAGGATCAAAGAACACTAAGGTCAGAGACTATTAAGAACCCTCTGTGTTTCCTTGGTAATAGTATGCAACATAATCAAACAGAATCTTTGTATAGAAAACTGACACGAGTAACACGTGCACATTTTGCTTCAACGATATATTAATCGTCGTGTACCTCAAAATAGCCATAAAATGGAGCATATATTGTTACTCCATATGAAAACGTAGAGATCAAATCGTTGGATCCAATACATGTAGATTTCTATACGATCAACCTATTTAAACAGACCCTGAGAAACCATTGTTCTTACACACTGGTTGACTTATGGAAAGTTCTCACGGAGGAGTGGCAGCCTCATGACGGAACCTTTGCTATGAGAACTACGTCACAAATCTATTATTTATGATGCATTGTGGTGAGATAAGCCCGACTGGATGTGAGCACATGGACTGTAACGGCTTGATAAGCTTCGAAAATCGATTTATTATAACACAGCAATAAAGATTGTCTTATCCACTAAATCAATCTAAATACCATCCAAGACATCATCTCAGCAGCCTTTCCAACAATCCATTGTCTTTTCGAGGTGAGAAACTCAAGAATAAACAAAATACTTCAAACGGGACCTAACAAATGATACAAACAATGGCATTATAATATCTTTAGACTTGTATGCAGTATTTCTGTACATACAAAACCATAGTTGTTCAGCGACAACACATTGCTGGATGTCTTTACAAACTGATCAACCAGATCCTTTTCATTCATACCACTGTTGAGACTATTCTATTCATAGTTATCCTCATAATCCACATTATATTATCTCAAGACCTTTTTTTTTCTTTTTAACAGCTTTTTATCGAAATAGTCTTGGGCTCTTTAAACATTTCATCTGTCTTTATAACTTAGTATATAATTTTTATTCCTCTGGAAATTTTATTTATGATAATGCCATTCGAAGAATACCATAATTTTGTTTGTTGGGGCTATCTGCTCAACCCACCGAGGGGAATCGAATCCCTGATTTCCGCGTTGTAAATCTGGAGACATACCCAGTACTAGCGGGGGGGCCACCATAATTTAAAAAAAATAAACATTTATTTATACATTAATTACAACAAAAGTATATTTTTATGTAATTTTTGATAAGTTAAAATCGTATTCAAAAACACTTCTCTGGTTAGTACAAATCTATATTTTTTCCTGTTTTTGTTTAAAAAAATAATTTCAGTTCTGCTCGAAAGTAGCTAGTCAAAAATGCACGTGTCACATAAATAAAAACAAATATTGAACACAAGCATGCGTTTGCACAAAATAATGTTTCAGAATAGTACTACCAATGTTCTACACATTAACGATTACAGAGTTAATGTGTTCAACATACAAATATTTCACTCAAATGCCGTGATAACTTTGCTCTGTAATTCTTTCGTGCATTGTCTTTAAGTAAATGCTTCAACTGTGACAATCAGTAACAATCTGAACAAACTAATCTGAAATAATCTGGATTCCAATGTTTATCGCAAGCTGCGTAAATTTGAAAGTATCAAATCATAACCCAGCTAACGAATCGAATTTTCAATCCAGATTCACAATCGGATGAATCTCAAAGCTTCTCATGGTCCTACCTCATACAATATACTTTATTAACTAAACTAAACTAAACCCAAATATTTGTAATTTTTATTTCAGTGAAATGAGTTGCTGTGATGAACTCAAAATGCTATCAATATCATTCAACCACGAGCGAGTGGAGTATTCATTGGAGGATTCAATATTTTCCTTATTCACAGATATATATCATGCATTGCACTAAGTAAGTCTTGTAACATTTTCAGGGACGATCGACTGGTAGCGGAAAACGAAGGTTATCGAAACTGAAACTTTTCAAAACTTGCGGGAAATTCATTATTATACAAAAGCGATTAGTTCATGCTAGCTGGCCCCGGCATGGCCAAACGTGTTAAGGTGTGCGACTCGTATTCTGAGGGTCGCGGGTTCGCATCCCCGTCGCGCCAAACATGCTCGCCCTTTCAGCCGTGGGGGCGTTATAATATTACGGTCAATCCCACTATCCGTTGGTAACAAGAGAAGCCCAAGAGTTGGCGGCGGGTGATGATGACTAGCTGCCTTCCCTGTAGTCATACACTGCTAAATTAGGGACGGCTAGCACAGATAGCCCTTGAGTAGCTTTGTGCGAAATTAAAAAAACAAACAAACAGAACAAAACTACACAGTGGGCTATCCGTGACCTGTCAACTAGGGATCTGAACTAGCTGAAGTAGCACAGATAGCCCTCGAGTAGCTTAGTGCGAAATTCCAAAACAAACAAACAAACTAGCTGAAGATAATTGTTAAAGAATCCCAAATTGTACAAAGTACAATGTTAAACAATCTCGCTCTTTCTTTTATTGTTATATTTCCAATGACCTCATTATTTTATAATTTGTTTTGTTAAACATAATAACAAATTAATTTAACTGATTAAGTACTGGTGTCTTTAAATTAAAAACTGAAAACCTATGAAAAAACAGTGGAAATAAGTCCTGTTCCAAGGTATGTTTTGTCTCTCTTCTTGATTCAAAATCCTATAACGAAGTAATACATTTTCTGACAATTTGTGGTTACCATATAAACATTTAAGGTAATCGAATGAACCAACACTATTGATGATTGTACACACGGATACAGTAGACTCATACTGATCAAGCTTGAGGTCAACAAACGATTAAACTTTTAAAAAATATTCCATATTTCGCTTTATTAAAGGCTCAAGAAGTTAATTTTGAGAAAATATTGTATAATTTTTCTGTGTAAATTTTACACAGCACTCTATATCTTTGCCTTAGTCCTGCACTCTTAACATTAGCCACATCCAGTAGCATGACTACAAAAGATACTTCAACCCCTACATGAAAAGTATGATGAATTGTTGTTGTTGTTTTTGACATACTGATCACATATGTTTACAAAATGGAACTATTTTCCATGCAGTGAATGTTATGTAGCTGTAGTTCTTATAACACAGTGCAAGAAAAATATTACAAACAAAGTCTGGTGTTATACCACTGCAAGTTTCTTGTTGATGGTAACCTGTACTCACCGTTTCAAGTAATGTTTGGGTTTACCACAAAAACTTTGTTTTATTTATAAACATACATATATAAGTAGCTACTTCCAAACAGTAACAATTGTTTTTAGTAAAATAAATGTCTCATAATTTTAAATTTATTCATTATCAATTTAATTATAGAATTATTTTTAAAATCCCTGTTTTACAAGTTCGACAATATGAAAGTTATAAAACAGCAGAAAATCAAATCTGTAATAATATCCACAAACAATAATTTGACAAACATGCAATAATCGAATTTTAGTTTTAAGTTATTAAAGTTTAAATATAAATTTTTCATTTGATTATTGTGATGTGATGTCATGTTGTACCAATTTGGTTTCATCCACGTTTTGTCCAACTCCATTAGCACATTCTTGTTATCAGTGGGCTGGCAATTTAGATTTGTCTATTCTTGAATTTTTAAACTGTTATGCCTGCTTGCATTTTTCAATACATAATTCGCTGTAAATATTAAAGACCTAGTAGGGGTAAAAATAGGTTTTTATTATGACAGGAATTTCAATTTTAAATAAAAAATGTATTAATGTGAAAATTTTAATTATAAAACTATTTTAAATTCCATATTGTGTAAAATGTAGAAACAGAAACCTTGTAATTGTAATGTAGTGATCGGATCAGGTCGGCAGTAGGAGCTCCGGCTAATTCTTCGTGGTGTGATGTGTTTGTTTTTAAGTGAGAATGCACTAACTCGAAACTTTACAGTTAAAGCAAAGAAGTCTGAGACTAAGATTTCAATAACACTTCTTTTATTAACTTTTATGGGCTTCATAGTTACGATCATTGTTTGTTTTGAATTAAGCACAAAGCTACACAATGGGCTATCTGTGCTCTGCCCACCACGGGTATCGAAACCCGGATTTTAGCGTGCAAGTCTGCAGAGATACCGCTGAGCCACTGGGGGCAATTACAATCAACAAACATTTTCTTAAGGAGATTAACTTTGACTATTTTAATAACACTTTTTGCAAAACATTCATCAATTTCATAATACTTAAGGCCCCCCAGTGGCTCAGCGGTATGTCTGCGGACTTACACGCTAAAATCCGGGTTTCGAAACCCGTGGTGGGCAGGGATTTTGTTTGAAGAATAGTGTATAATAATAATATTACAAACCTTACGAGAGATGAGAAATAGTGTAGTGACAAAATCTATAATAGGCCTAATACTAATGTATTATGACAATAATTAGTTATAATAAAAACGTTTTGGAAAAGGCATTTATACCATAAATATATGTTGTTAGATTTATAAAATGCAAGCTTCTTCCACCAAGAACAGCATTCAATCAGCGAGTATTAGCTTAACCATCAGTCTCTCGCTAGTACACACTAAAAACTGGGTTTCAAAACCCGTGGTTGGCAGAGCACAGATAGCCCATTGTGTAGCTTTGTGCTTAATTCAAAACAGCAACAACAACATAATACTTAAGATGATAACCGATGCTTAGAAATAATGGCATTTAATACTTACAGAGAGTTCAAGGGGAAAACAGTCTGATGTTCCATTACAGTAAAAAACATGTTGAATAAGAACCCGTGTTGAAGTAGAGACAACTTCTTTTTCTGGCCTTTTTGGAGTCTTGAAGCAGGTGCTTTCTCAGGAGAGAGCAATGGATCAATGGTATCTGGGTATTTTGCCCTGGAGGGTCAGGTTCTCTTTGACCTCTTCCTCCGTTCCGATGTGTCGGTATTTGAGTATTGTTGTTAAATACCCAGGAGGGTCAGGTACATTTGCGTTAGCCGTCCCCAGTTTAGCAGTGTTAGACTAGAGGGAAAGCAGCTAGTCATCACCACCCACCGCCAACTCTTGCGCTACTCTTTTACCAACGAATAGTGGGAGTGACTTTCACTATACTGTTATCTGTACGTTATCAAAGTCCTGGCTGACGTCTATTTTTGGAAGTTTAAAGCTTGTTACTTATCAATCATTAGCTCATACTGTAGTGTTGTAAAGCTGCCAAAGTTTCTTCCTGGTTCCACTCGTCAATGCAGCGTCCATAGCTTGCATAACCCCTTTACTAACCTCGATAGTGTCAACTCATTAGAAACTAAACAGTTTCCCGACATGTTTCTTTTAATCCACAGCTTGAATAACTTTTTTATTGAAATCGACAGCACGTTTCCTTACAGACTAAACATATAGCGACAAATTTCTCGACATATTTTCTCAAGTAATCGTCGTTTTATAATAATCGTTTTATACACGTATGTACTTATACTCACTGTATCCTGTATCGCATTTCTCTTTATAAGGCATAGTTATACCAGGCATTAAAATATCTAGCGATGCGTCATAATATTAAATATTATATGACAAATATATAAGGTATTAGAAAATCACAACTCTAAAGAAATATAAAAAAATCCAAAAATAATATATCTTTAATAAAAACTGATTTATTTAATTTAAGATTCAGAAGCTCTCGTAGTAATAGCTGAGTATTCGGCCCGGCATGGCCAGCTGGGTTAATGTCGTAATCTGAGGGTCGCATCCCCGTCGTACCAAACATGCTCAGACGTGGGGGCATTATAATGTGACTGTCAATCCCAGTATCCACTGGTAAAAGTGTAGCCCAAGAGTTGGCGGTGGGTGGTGATTACTACCGTATTTTCCGGTTAATAAGCCGAATCGCCGAATAAGCCGAGGCCTTAAAAACCTCAAATATGAATGCCGCTCACCATTGCTGTGCGAATGAAAAACAGGTCCGTGAATGGAAGAAAGCAGAATGTGTGCTAAAAGAAATGTCGAAAACAAGTAAATGTAACCAGAAAAATCAACCGAAGTGGCCAAAACTGGAAGTAGATGTAGCGACATGGGTGAATGAAAACCGGCAGAGTGGCAGAAGACAACATTCCACTCACTCAGCTAATAACACCAGAGAATGACCCGTACGACGACCAGGTCTCTGCCGAAGATTGAAATCTACTATTTGGTGCTTCTGACGATGAAGATGATGAATTTTAATAAATTTCTGAGATTAAAGTGTGTATTTTTTATGAATTTTGTTATTTCTATGAATACATGTCATTCGTAATGTATAGACCTTTTTCTATTAATAAATAAAGTTTATTCAACTGAAATTACTTTGCCGTAACTGTGAGATCAAAGGTATGATTTTGGGGCCGATTTTGGTCTTCGGTATTTTTTGGTCCAAAGCTGGTGATCGGCCAATAAGCTGACCCCAAAAAATTAGGTCCAAAATTTAGGGCCAGAAATTCGGCTTATTAGGCGGAAAATACGGTAGTTGCCTTCCCTTTAGTCTTACACTACTAAATTAAGGACGGCTAGCGCACATGGCCCTCGAGTAGCTTTGTGCAAAATTCAAAAAACGAACAATCTAGCTGAGTATCCACGAGCACAAATGACGTCAGATTTTAAAAATTTATATTAGATACACACAAAATAGGCCCACTTTTGTGTGCAATATTGTATTAAATAGGCTATATTGATATTGAATTATACCAAATACGTTTGATCGAGAAATACTTTGATATAATAAAACGTATTCATTAGGCATTTAATGCCCTGGAGGTTTCGGTGCTGGACTCTTAAATCCGAAACACCATGTCAATCAAAACTCATGCTATCAGCTTTTGGGGTGTTACAAAATCATGGTCAACTCTGTCATTAGTCGGTAGGTAGCCTATGAGTTGACCATAAGCATAAAATAGTTTGTTTTAACATTTGTACTTTCTACATTTGTTGAAAGACCAAAGTTCAATAATTTATTTATTATTCCAGTATTACCTGAAGAGGAGAAATCCAATAAATGTTTATATATACTGTAAAAGTTCATTTGTTAATATTTGTAGTACTATAACAAATGTTATGAAAATAATAAAACTGTACAGTGCTCATCAAACAAAAATAAATAATACATACTCGGGGATGAATTAATCAAAAAGAAAGAGAGAAACATTTAGGCTAACTTTAGGTGTAATTTACCCTTCAAATAATATTATTAACTCTTGAAACACACAAACTACCCTTCAGTGTTTACGTTTTATCGAACTTTTCTCACATAACGTTATGGTTAAAGGGAAATCTGGGTTTTCATTTAGCAAAACCACTTCCGGCTATCTGTTAATTCTACAAAGTAGAATCGAGCCCATGATTGTAGCGTCGGAAATCTGTAGACTCATCTCTGTACTAGCGAGAATTTGTTTAGAATTAAGCACAAAGCTACTCAATGAGCTATCTGTGCTCTGTCCACCACGGGTATCGAAACCCAGTTTTTAGTGTGTACTAGCGAGAGACTGATGGTTAAGCTAATACTCGCTGATTGAATGCTGTTCTTGGTGGAAGAAGCTTGCATTTTATAAATCTAACAACATATATTTATGGTATAAATGCCTTTTCCAAAACGTTTTTATTATAACTAATTATTGTCATAATACATTAGTATTAGGCCTATTATAGATTTTGTCACTACACTATTTATCATGTCTCTTAAGGTTTGTAATATTATTATACACTATTCTTCAAACAAAATCCCTAAGGTTCTAGGTTAAAAAAATGTAATTAATAATATAATAGGCTTCCAGTTGATGTTTCATGATAAGAATAACTGAAGAAACATTTTTGTTTTTGACCAACGTCCCCAAGAAATACAAGAATTTGACTCTAAACCGTCAGAAGAGGCTTATCCCCACTCTTACATTTTATGTAAGTCATTATCTGTTGTTGAATATAGTTATGTTGAAATTGAATAATTTAATTTTTATCATCATTCAAGCAGTTCTTATAAGACGAGATTGCTGGAAACCTTCGTTCAATGTCGACAACAATACCAATCTTGAGCAGATCTCATGGTGATGTACAAGTATTTATATCCTGTTTTGAATATGTTTACTATTTATCTCCACCATAAATTCTTCATGACATTTAATTAAACATTTGGAATGTTCCAAGCTAACAAGAATAAATTTTAGATATTGAATTTTTTATTTAATATTGCCTTGAGTGATAGAAAATTATTTTTAATCTTAGTTGTTTAAATACCCTTAAACAAAGGCTTTTTATTTTAAAATCATTTCGAGAATCCAAAGCTGAATCGTAGAGAATTGGAAGTGAAAATGGCGTATAAAATTGACCCAGTCTTAGGTCCACAAAAACGAGAAAATTACCAACATTTCCTCAAAGCAAATGACAAGTAACTGCCATGCCTATATGCACTGCATGCCAGACAAGGTATGGTTTCACCAAGACGAAACATTCAACCCACGTTTAAATGAACACGACAGGCCCTTTATAACATGTATTCACAAACATAAATTGATTTGCAGACATCTTCCATGAGCTTCGGTATTAATGAACTGTTGAAATGAACTCTCGAAAGTCGTTATCTGTAGATGTTTGATAAATATTGAAAGAAAGATAAAGTGGAAAAGGGATAACTTTCTGTATTAGAAAGTGCGCTGTATAGAAACAGCGACTTATGAATGACACCATCAGTAGTTAAAGAAGAGGCAGTATCTAGACATTTATCATTGTGTAGTTATCATAGATTGTGTATTACGTTTATACTCATATAAGAAATGAATATATATTTATTTCACGCCCTAACAACCAGAAACAACCTCGAGGGGAAATTTATACCACTGAATTTAAATAATGTGGGAAATAAACTTCCATTTCCATTTCCAAACATTAAAAACTTCATATAAGTATCTATCAATATCTTTTTAATTTATTCCATTTTGTACATATAAATTTTTATTTTAGTTTTAAGTTGCAGTTCTAATGCAACTGGTAATGATTGTGAATTTATTTATTTATATCAGTGTTATATGGCACCTTTAGCCACAAAGCTGGAAAAGCACAATATTTTGAAATAAAATGGAAACAGTTTGCTCTTCTAACTTGAGTAAAAACGCGTTTTTATTGATTTTAGCCAATCGTTCTTTCCCAATCTCGTTTGTCGTGATGTTTACCATTACCACTACTTACCTTTCAAAAGCCATAGTTTACTGATGAAACGCGTCACGTAAGTTTTCAATTCTTTTAACTGTTTAAATCACAGAGGGATTTATTTCAGTAAGGATATGATTTTAGATATATGCACTAAACTGAGAAGTACAAGCTCAACTGATGATACGATATTAGAAGAAAAGATGTTTGTGAACAATTTCTGAAACAACAATAGCACTTTTTTCAATTTTGAAAAGAATGCTTTATCATTTTGTATTTTATTTGAATTACGAGGCTGAATTATGATAAGAGAATACATATTATTTTATGGAACAAGATAATGTATGGTTAGATAAGTTATTTTACTTTCGAACAAACGAAGTTTTATTTCGCCATCAAGGCCTTTCCTTTCTTAAAACCCTGTATGTCTCCAATAGCACAGTGCAGAGGCAAACTGTGTACTTTGTTTTCCAAATCAAAACAAAAACAAAATTTCTTGTTTTAAAAATATACAATGATCAGTACGTTTTAAAACGATTTAGGAATAAATAAAGTCGGTATTTAAAATCTACAACAAAGACAAGCATATTTAATTGTTTCTCAAAATAATTACAGTGAAATGTTTTGAAAATTTCATAGCTGAGAATTCGTGTTAATATCACGTATATACGTTGGTATAAAATTAAGATAGAAGGTTTACTCAAGTTAACTATCTTACAGAAAGTAATTATTTACAACATAACTATTTTATTTAAGAGTTTTTTATAGAATTCAATAAACCAGTCTAATAGACACACCAGGGTCTTGAAGAAGTATTTAAATAATTTAGGTAGTTAATTCTCCTCGTCACAATCCAAAGATTATCTACAAATTTAACGACAGGAGAAAGGAAATTAACGCTCAGTGACTCCTCTTCGTCTCTTCAGATACACATTAAAAGTTTTTATACATCTAACGTCTTTTATCTATAATAATAAAAAGCGGAAACTCTCATGCCCAGTGTTTGTTGTTGTACTATGTAAGTTAGGAAAACATCTGTGAGATTTGCATTTATATATGTATATAAAAATTATGAGGTATCACCACAATAATTAAATTAATAAATATTAATTTCTCTGGTAACTTGATAAATTCATGATTCGTGTTTGGAATAGTTTTGAAATTTAACTGCTTATGTGGATATCATGCTAATATTATTGATAAAGGGTCCCCCAGTGGCTCAGCGGTATGTCTGCGGACTTACACGCTAAAATCCGGGTTTCGATACCCGTTGTAGGCAGAGCACAGATAGCCCATTGTGTAGCTTTGTGCTTAATTCAAAACAACAACATTGATAAAGGAATGTAGTGGTACACATAAGTGCACACGAAAAATTTACAGAAACTGATGTGATACACATATGTCAATAACTATACTTATATTGGTGCTTAAACTGCTAGTACCTTTCGTCTAAAAGTAATTAAAAGACTGTAACATGCCTCCTAGTGGCTCAGGGGTATATCTACGGACTTACAACGCTAAAACCCAGGTTTCGATATCCGTGGTGGTAAGAGTACAGATAGCCCATTGTGTAGCTTTGTGCTTAATTCAAAATAACAACTCTGTAGCATAATTTTAATAATTATAACTCGCTAGGATGACTAACGGATAGGTTCAAACATCAGTTTTAGTCATCTGAAGTTGGTTTTTCCAGTCCTGGTTTCGAGTTATTTGGCGTCACAGCCATTTTCAAGTTTTGTATCGAACTAGTTTTATTTTAAATCGAAAAAAGACATAATGTTAAAAAAACAGTCTAATTTGTGAATATTTAAATAGCGTTAAAAAGGCCAATGACCTTAAAAACACTAAAACATTTGTAAGATTGACATTGTCATCATTGCCAGTGACACTTTTCAGTATCAGGAATAAATCTTGGGACAAAATATGTCTTAAAATGGTGCCGTCGTTGACAAATCGGAGAATTGTCTGAAATAAAATTGTATTACGTAACAGTACAAACTTTTTTTTTCCATTTACAAACCTCTTGAAGAGGCCTCATAATCACATATATTACATACAAAACAAATACAAAAATCAAATACACAGTTATATAAAATTGAATGCACTGAATACTATCTGTACTTGCTCATATTAAAGAACACACAATAATGTTACGTTGTGAACAAGGACGAACAAGTTTACAATAAAATTGAAAGAAAGAATTGACATCGTTATGAATAACATATATGGAATAAATCAAAACTTTTCTTTCTCAACTCACCCTTATAAAATGACAACATATTTAAATTGATATTTTTGGCTAAACAAATTTTCCTAATAGTTACAATACAACATTTAGTTAATGTAATCAAAAACATACACTGAAGGCTGTCATCTTTTCCCAATCCTTCTAGGAAGCCCTGAACAAGAATTCGCCGTTTCTGACTCTTTGGTACTGATTTTTGTATGATAAAGGAAATAATGTCGAAAACTCTTGTCCATAAGGGTTGAACCATTGGACACGGCAATACAAAAACGTCTCACTGTTTCAGTTTCTTTTCCACAAAGTGTACATGAGCCAGTATCATGTTTTTCATGTAAACAAGTTATTGTTCGTTATTAAAGCATTGTGCGAAAATAAATAATCTACATCAACAAAAACAAAGCATTTAAATTGGTAATAAGAATGTTTTATGTATTTTTTTCCAGTTGATATCTCTTAAAATATCTTTCCATGCAGTAATTTCTTCAGTAGCGGGGATGGAGTTCCGGTATATTAACTTAATCAGTTTTTAACAGGAAGATCATTTAAGTGAATAACATTTTCACCATATGAATCACACATCTCAGAAATAAATTTTGTTGTACCTGTAATTGTGTGAATCTCTCTTTCAACCAAGTCTTTCCATCCATTTTTCTGGAATAGCATCATATAACTTTTTGTAATACTGTCTAACGTGAACAGGTATAACACTTTCAGATACATCCTGACAATAGCTTTTAAGGGAAGCCAACGAGGGACAAATTCGTAAGTGAAGTCCCTCAAGCGAATTAGTCCCACGCTAATAATTTTTTTATTACAGAATGTGCTGAATCTCACAGTGAGAACAAAAACATTGAGAAACAGTGGTTGCTGGAAAACAATTTATGTGTTATTTGGGAAGATTCGACGACACCTAGCGAGCGTTTTACATGACTCTTATACTTCTGAATAAAATGTAGAAACATTCATCTTGTGTTGTGGGAGAATGTCACAATACCACACATCGTGCCCAATATTTAAATCACCATATTTGCTTAAAAGATGGGCAAAGAGGATAAACAGAGATGGAAGTGAGTTATAATCTGTTGATCTGAAGAACCATTTAAACCTAAACGCCGCCTTTTTCATCTTGACGTCAGTTAAATTGAGACCACCTTTGTCTTTCGAAGATACCAAAATATCATAACGCATTTTATGTACTCCACCATCCCATATAAACCGTAAAATATCATGTTTAATTGTCAGATAAATCTTGTTTTCCATCGGCAAGACCAGGGGTCACTAAACCACAGCCCTCGAGGTCATTTTGTCCGGCCCGCCAGCAGCTAGCCGCTTGGAAATAGAAAGTGACTTTTCATCAAATGTTCGACTGTCATAACAAAATAAATCACACTGATGGTCGCTTTAAGCTGGCAAACACAAGACGTTATGATAAAAAGAAACAATGCTGTCACGCGCATTTTTTAACTAATAGGAAACTTTTTCTTTCGTCCTTGCTGCCCGTTTATTCATATCGGGACACGTATCTATAAAAGCATTAGGATTTCGAAAACAAGTACAGACTTAACCCTCGTCCTATCGACTCATCTTGTAAATTCAGCAAGCTCATATCTCTTAGTAGTCGGGTTATGCGCTTTTCGAAACTCGTTCTTAGCTAAGGTAAGTGTCGTGGCAAACGTACTTTTCAATATATTTTGTTTGTGCGTTCTTGGACCAGTACAATACTTTTCTCGCAGCGTTTTTCATTTCCAGATCTTGTTATTTTTCATCCATCGTTATGACTGCTTTTAAAAGAAGAAAAGTGGACTCTGAGTGACGTGCTTTCAATGAAGAATGGGGAGAAAAGTACTTTGTGGAAACAAAAAAAACAAAAACAAAAAAAAACAAACCAGAAAGCTACTTGTGTGATATGCACAGAAAGTGTTGTCGTTTTGAAAGAGTACAATCTTCGACGTCACTATGAAACAAAACATCTGTCAACATAGTTGAAATTTTCAGGAAAGTTCCGTTCTGAGAAATTTAAATCCATGAAACGTGTTTTTGAATCTCAAAAGAATCTCCTCACGAGAAAGTTTGCTGAAAATGAATCTGTCACTTGTACAAGTTACAAAATAGTGCATAGAATGGCAGAGCAAGGAATACCTTTTACTGACGAAAACTTCATCAAAGAGCGTATGATGGAAGCAGCAAATGAGCTGTGTCCTGAAAAAGACAATTTTTTTTAAAGTATCAGCCTTTCAGCAACTTCAGTTGAACGAAGAGCAGAAGAACTTGGAGAAAACATCGCATTGCAGATACGCCAGAAAGCTAGAAACTCCCTATGATATTCTCTGGCACTGGATGAGTCTACTGATCTCTCGAGTACGTCACAACTTCTCTTGTTCATTCATGGAGTTAATTTGGACTTTCAGGTCACGGAAGAGTTGGCATCAGTTTGCATCATGCACGAAAGAACAACTGGAGAAGACATTTTCATGGAAGTGCATAAAACTTTGCAAGACTATAACCTTCAGTGGAATAAGCTTAGAGGTGTAACAGTTGATGGAGGAAGAAACATGGTTGGAGTGAAGAAGGGTCTGGTGGAACTGATCAGGAAACAGTTGGAAGATCTTCAACTCCTAAGCGCTCGAGGGGAAATTTATACCACTGAATTTAAATAATGTGGGAAATAAACTTCCATTTCATTTCCAAACATTAAAAACTTCATATAGTATCTATCAATATCTTTTTAATTTATTCCATTTTGTACATATAAATTTTTATTTTAGTTTTAAGTTGCAGTTCTAATGCAACTGGTAATGATTGTGAATTTATTTATTTATATAGTGTTATATGGCACCTTAGCCACAAAGCTGAAACAAAATGGAAACATTTGCTCTTCTAACTGAGTAAAAACGCTTTTTATTGATTTTAGCCAATCGTTCTTTCCCAATCTCGTTTGTCGTGATGTTTACCATTACCACTCTTACCTTTCAAAAGCCATAGTTTACTGATGAAACGCGTCAGTAAGTTTTCAATTCTTTCTAACTGTTTAAATCAAGAGGGATTTATTTCAGTAAGGATATGATTTTAGTATATGCACTAAACTGAGAAGTACAAGCTCAACTGATGATACGATATTAGAAGAAAAGATGTTTGTGAACAATTTCTGAACAACAATAGCACTTTTTTCAATTTTGAAAAGAATGCTTTATCATTTTGTATTTTATTTAATTACGAGCTGAATTATGATAAGAGAATACATATTATTTTATGGAACAAGATAATGTATGGTTAGATAAGTTATTTTACTTTCGAACAAACGAAGTTTTATTTCGCCATCAAGGCTTTCCTTTCTTAAAACCCTGTATGTCTCCAATAGCACAGTGCAGAGGCAAACTGTGTACTTTGTTTTCAAATCAAAACAAAAACAAAATTTGTAGTTTTAAAAATATACAATATCAGACGTTTTAAAACGATTTAGGAATAAATAAATCTATTTAAATCTACAACAAAGACAAGCATATTTAATTGTTTCTAAAATATTACAGTGAAATGTTTTGAAAATTTCATAGCTGAGAATTCTGTTAATATCACGTATATACGTTGGTATAAAATTAAGATAGAAGGTTTACTCAAGTTAACTATCTTCAGAAAGTAATTATTTACAACATAACTATTTTATTTAAGAGTTTTTATAGAATTCAATAAACCACACAAGTACGTCTAATAGACACACCAGGGTCTTGAAGAAGTATTTAAATAATTTAGTAGTTAATTCTCCTCTCACAATCCAAAGATTATCTACAAATTTAACGACAGGAGAGGAAATTAACGCTCAGTGACTCCTCTTCGTCTCTTAGATAACATAAAAGTTTTTATACATCTAACGTCTTTTTCATAATAATAAAAAGCGGAAACTCTCATGCCCAGTGTTTGTTGTTGTAATCCTATGTAAGTTAGGAAAACATCTGTGAATTTGCATTTATATATGTATATAAAAATTATGAGGTATCACCACAATAATTAAATTAATAAATATTAATTTCTCTGGTAACTTGATAAATTCATGATTCGTGTTTGGAATAGTTTTGAAATTTAACTGCTTATGTGGATATCATGCTAATATTATTGATAAAGGTCCCCCAGTGGCTCAGCGGTATGCTGCGGACTTAACGCTAAAATCCGGGTTTCGATACCCGTTGTGGCAGAGCACAGATAGCCCATTGTGTACTTTGTGCTTAATTCAAAACAACAACATTGATAAAGGAATGTAGTGGTACACATAAGTGCACACGAAAAATTTACAAAACTGATGTGATACACATATGTCAATAACTATACTTAATTGGTGCTTAAACTGCTAGTACCTTTCGTCTAAAGTAATTAAAAGACTAACATGCTCCTAGTGGCTCAGCGGTATATCTACGGATTACAACGCTAAAAACCCAGGTTTCGATATCCGTGGTGGAGAGTACAGATAGCCCATGTGTAGCTTTGTGCTTAATTCAAAATAACAACTCTGTAGCATAATTTTAATAATTATAACTCGCTAGGATGACTAACGGATAGGTTCAAACATCAGTTTTTAGTCATCTGAAGTTGGTTTTCCAGTCCTGGTTTCGAGTTATTTGGCGTCACAGCCATTTTCAGTTTTGTATCGAACTAGTTTTATTTTAAATCGAAAAAAGACATATGTTAAAAAACAGTCTAATTTGTGAATATTTAAATAGCGTTAAAAAGGCCAATGACCTTAAAAACACTAAAACATTTGTAAGATTGACATTGTCATCATTGCCAGTGACACTTTTCAGTTCAGGAATAAATCTTGGGACAAAATATGTCTTAAAATGGTGCCGTCGTTGACAAATCGGAGAATTGTCTGAAATAAAATTGTATACGTAACAGTACAAACTTTTTTTTCAGTTTACAAACCTCTTGAAGAGGCCTCATAATCACATATATTACATACAAAACAAATACAAAAATCAAATACACAGTTATATAAAATTGAATGCACTGAATACTATCTGTATTGCTCATATTAAAGAACAACAATAATGTTACGTTGTGAACAAGGAGAACAAGTTTACAATAAAATTGAAAGAAAGAATTGACATCTTATGAATAACAAATGGAATAAATCAAAACTTTTCTTTCTCAACTCACCCTTATAAATGACAACATATTTAAATTGATATTTTTGGCTAAACAAATTTTCCTAATAGTTACAATACAACATTTAGTTAATGTAATCAAAAACATACACTGAAGGTGATTTTGGGGCCGATTTTGGTCTTCGGTATTTTTTGGTCCAAAGCTGGTGATCGGCCAATAAGCTGACTCCCAAAAATCAGGTCCAAAATTTAGGGCCAGAAATTCGGCTTATTAGGCGGAAAATACGGTAGTTGCCTTCCCTTTAGTCTTACACTATTAAATTAAGGACGGCTAGCGCACATAGCGCTCGAGTAGCTTTGTGCGAAATTCTAAAAACAAACAATCTAGTTGAGTATCTACGAGCACAAATGACGTCAGATTTTAAACATTTATATCAGATACACACAAAATAGGCCCACTTTTGTGTGCAATATTGTATTAAATAGGCTATATTGATATTGAATTATACCAAATACGTTTGCTCGAGAAATACTTTGATATAATAAAACGTATTCATTAGGCATTTAATGCCCTGGAGGTTTCGGTGCTGGACTCTCAATCCGAAACACCATGTCAATCAAAACTCATGCTATCAGCTTTTGGGGTGTTACAAAATCATGGTCAACTCTGTCATTAGTCAGTAGGTAGCCTATGAGTTGACCATAAGCATAAAATAGTTTGTTTTAACATTTGTAATTTCTACATTTGTTGAAAGACCAAAGTTCAATAATTTATTTATTATTCCAGTATTACCTGAAGAGGAGAAATCCAATAAATGTTTATATATACTGTAAAAGTTCATTTGTTAATATTTTTAGTACTATAACAAATGTTATGAAAATAATAAAACTGTACAGTGCTTATCAAACAAAAATAAATAATACATACTCGGGGATGAATTAATCAAAAAGAAAGAGAGAAACATTTAGGCTAACTTTAGGTCTAATTTACCCTTCAAATAATATTATTAACTCTTGAAACACACAAACTACCATACAGTGCTTACGTTTTATCGAACTTTTCTCACATAACGCTATGGTTAAAGGGAAATCTGGGTTTTCATTTAGCAAAACCACTTTCGGCTTTCTGTTAATTCTACCAAGTAGAATCGACCCCATGATTATAGCGTCGGAAATCTGTAGACTTATCTCTGTACTAGCGAGAGTTTGTTTAGAATTAAGCACAAAGCTACTCAATGGGCTATCTGTGCTCTGTCCAGAACGGGTATCGAAACCCGGTTTTTAGTGTGTACCAGCGAGAGACTGATGGTTAAGCTAATACTCGCTGATTGAATGCTGTTCTTGGTGGAAGAAGCTTGCATTTTATAAATCTAACAACATATATTTATGGTATGAATGCCTTTTCCAAAACGTTTTTATTATAACTAATTATTGTCATAATACATTAGTATCAGGCCTATTATAGATTTTGTCACTACACTATTTATCATGTCTCTTAAGGTTTGTAATATTATTATACACTATTCTTCAAAATCCCTAAGGTTCTAGGTTAAAAAAATGTAGTTAATAATATAATAGGCTTCCAGTTGATGTTTCATGATAAGAATAACTGAAGAAACATTTTTGTTTTTGACCAACGTCCCCAAGAAATGCAGGAATTTGACTCTAAACCGTCAGAACAGGCTTATCCCCACTCTTACATTTTATGTAAGTCATTATCTGTTGTTGAATATAGTTATGTTGAAATTGAATATTTTAATTTTTATCATCATTCAAGCAGTTCTTATAAGATGAGGTTGCTGGAAACCTTCGTTCAATGTCGACAACAATACCAACCTTGAGCAGATCTCATGGTGATGTACAAATATTTATATCCTGTTTTGAATATTGTTTACTATTTATCTCTACCATAAATTCTTCGTGACATTTAATTAAACATTTGGAATGTTCCAAGCTAACAAGAATAAATTTTGGATATTGAAATTTTTATTTAATATTGCCTTGAGTGATAGAAAATTATTTTTAATCTTAGTTGTTTAAATACCCTTAAACAAAGGCTTTTTATTTTAAAATCATGGTAACAATCTATATATCCGATCATCTTTTCTCAGTTTCGAGAATCCAAAGCTGAATCGTAGAGAATTGGAAGTGAAAATGGCGTATAAAATTGACCCAGTCTTAGGTCCACAAAAACGAGAAAATTACCAACATTTCCTCAAAGCAAATGACAAGTAACTGCCATGCCTATATGCACTGCATGCCAGACAAGGTATGGTTTCACCAAGACGAAACATTCAACCCACGTTTAAATGAACACGACAGGCCCTTTATAACATGTATTCACAAACATAAATTAATTTGCAGACATCTTCCATGAGCTTCGGTATTAATGAACTGTTGAAATGAACTCTCGAAAGTCGTTATCTGTAGATGTTTGATAAATATTGAAAGAAAGATAAAGTGGAAAAGGGATAACTTTCTGTATTAGAAAGTGCGCTGTATAGAAACAGCGACTTATGAATGACACCACCAGTAGTTAAAGAAGAGGCAGTATCTAGACATTCATCCTTGTGTAGTTGTCATAGATTGTGTATTACGTTTATACTCATATAAGAAATGAATATATATTTATTTCACGCCCTAACAACCAGAAACAACCTCGAGGGGAAATTTATACCACTGAATTTAAATAATGTGGAAAATAAACTTCCATTTGCATTTCCAAACATTAAAAACTTCATATTAGTATCTATCAATATCTTTTTAATTTATTCCATTTTGTACATATAAATTTTTATTTTAGTTTTAAGTTGCAGTTCTAATGCAACTGGTAATGATTGTGAATTTATTTATTTATATGAGTGTTATATGGCACCCTCAGCCACAAAGCTGAAACAAAATGGAAACAATTTGCTCTTCTAACATGAGTAAAAACGCATTTTTATTGATTTTAGCCAATCGTTCTTTCCCAATCTCGTTTGTCGTGATGTTTACCATTACCACTGCTTACCTTCCAAATGCCATAGTTTACTGATGAAACGCGTCATGTAAGTTTTCAATTCTTTCTAACTGTTTAAATCATAGAGGGATTTATTTCAGTAAGGATATGATTTTAGGTATATGCACTAAACTGAGAAGTACAAGCTCAACTGATGATACGATATTAGAAGAAAAGATGTTTGTGAACAATTTCTGTAGCAACAATAGCACTTTTTTCAATTTTGAAAAGAATGCTTTATCATTTTGTATTTTATTTAAATTACGAAGCTGAATTATGATAAGAGAATACATATTATTTTATGGAACAAGATAATGTATGGTTAGATAAGTTATTTTACTTTCGAACAAACGAAGTTTTATTTCGCCATCAAGGTCTTTCCTTTCTTAAAACCCTGTATGTCTCCAATAGCACAGTGCAGAGGCAAACTGTGTACCTTGTTTTTCAAATCAAAACAAAAACAGAATTTGTAGTTTTAAAAATATACAATAATCGGAACGTTTTAAAACGATTTAGGAATAAATAAAATCAATTTTTTAAATCTACAACAAAGACAAGCATATTTAATTGTGTCTTAAAATCATTACAGTGAAATGTTTTGAAAATTTCATAGCTGAGAATTCATGTTAATATCACGTATATACGTTGGTATAAAATTAAGATAGAAGGTTTACTCAAGTTAACTATCTTGCAGAAAGTAATTATTTACAACATAACTATTTTATTTAAGAGTTTTTATAGAATTCAATAAACCACACAAGTACGTCTAATAGACACACCAGGGTCTTGAAGAAGTATTTAAATAATTTAAGTAGTTAATTCTCCTCATCACAATCCAAAGATTATCTACAAATTTAACGACAGGAGGGAGGAAATTAACGCTCAGTGACTCCTCTTCGTCTCTTTAGATATACAGTAAAAGTTTGTATACATCTAACGTCTTTTGTCCATAATAATAAGAAGCGGAAACTCTCATGCCCAGTGTCTGTTGTTGTACTATAATCCTATGTAAGTTAGGAAAACATCTGTGATATTTGCATTTATATATGTATATAAAAATTATGAGGTATCACAACAATAATTAAATTAATAAATATTAATTTCTCTGGTAACTTGATAAATTCATGATTCGTGTTTGGAATAGTTTTGAAGTTTAACTGCTTATGTGGATATCATGCTAATATTATTGATAAAAGATCCCCCAGTGGCTCAGCGGTATGCCTGCGGACTTAAACGCTAAAATCCGGGTTTCGATACCCGTTGTGGGCAGAGCACAGATAGCCCATTGTGTAACTTTGTGCTTAATTCAAAACAACAACATTGATAAAGGAATGTAGTGGTACACATAAGTGCACACGAAAAATTTACACAAACTGATGTGATACACATATGTCAATAACTATACTTACATTGTTGCTTAAACTGCTAGTACCTTTCGTCTCAAAGTAATTAAAAGACTAACATGTCTCCTAGTGGCTCAGCGGTATATCTACGGAATTACAACGCTAAAAACCCAGGTTTCGATATCCGTGGTGGGCAGAGTACAGATAGCCCACTGTGTAGCTTTGTGCTTAATTCAAAATAACAACTCTGTAGCATAATTTTAATAATTATAACTCGCTAGGATGACTAACGGATAGGTTCAAACATCAGTTTTTAGTCATCTGAAGTTGGCTTTTCCAGTCCTGGTTTCGAGTTATTTGGCGTCACAGCCATTTTCTAGTTTTGTATCGAACTAGTTTTATTTTAAATCGAAAAAAGACATCATGTTAAAAAACAGTCTAATTTGTGACTATTTAAATAGCGTTACAAAGGCCAATGACCTTAAAAACACTAAAACATTTGTAAGATTGACATTGTCATCATTGCCAGTGACACTTTTCAGTGTCAGGAATAAATCTTGGGACAAAATATGTCTTAAAATGGTGCCGTCGTTGACAAATCGGAGAATTGTCTGAAATAAAATTGTAGTACGTAACAGTACAAACTTTTTTTTTCAGTTTACAAACCTCTTGAAGAGGCCTCATAATCACATATATTACATACAAAACAAATACAAAAATCAAATACACAGTTATATAAAATTGAATGCACTGAATACTATCTGTAATTGCTCATATTAAAGAACATACAATAATGTTACGTTGTGAACAAGAAGGAACAAGTTTACAATAAAATTGAAAGAAAGAATTGACATCATTATGAATAACAGACATGGAATAAATCAAAACTTTTCTTTCTCAACTCACCCTTATAAATGACAACATATTTAAATTGATATTTTTGGCTAAACAAATTTTCCTAATAGTTACAATACAACATTTAGTTAATGTAATAAAAAACATACACTGAAGGCTGTCATCTTTTCTTAATCCTTCTAGGAAGCTCTGAACAAGAATTCGCCGTTTCTGACTCTTTGGTACTGATTTTTGTATGATAAAGGAAATAATGTCGAAAACTCTTGTCCATAAGGGTTGAACCATTGGACACAGGCAATATAAAAACGTCTCACTGTTTTAGTTTCTTTTCCACAAAGTGTACATGAGCCAGTATCATGTTTTTCATATAAACAAGTTATTGTTCGTTATTAAAGCATTGTGCGAAAATAAATAATCTACATCAACAAAAACAAAGCATTTAAATGGGTAATAAGTATGTTTATGTATTTTTTCCAGTTGATATCTCTTAAAATATCTTTCCATGCAGTAATTTCTTCAGTAGCGGGGATGGAGTTCCGGTAAATTAACTTAATCAGTTTTTAACAGGAAGATCATTTAAGTGGATAACATTTTCACCATATGAATCACACATCTCAAAAATAAATTTTGTTGTACCTGTAATTGTGTGAATCTCTCTTTCAACCAAGTCTTTCCATCCATTCTTCTGGAATAGCATCATATAACTTTTTGTAATACTGCCTAACGTGAACAGGTATCACACTTTCAGATACATCCTGACAATAGCTTTTAAGGGAAGCCAACGAGGGACAAATTCGTAAGTGAAGTCCCTTAAGCGAATTAGTCCCACGCTAATAATTTTTTTATTACAGAATGTGCTTAATCTCATAGTGAGAACAAAAACATTGAGAAACAGTGGTTGCTGGAAAACAATTTATGTGTTATTTGGGAAGATTCGACGACACCTAGCGAGCGTTTTACATGACTCTTACACTTCTCAATAAAATGTAGGAACATTCATCTTGTGTTGTAGGAGAATGTCACAATACCACACATCGTGCCCAAGATTTAAATCACCATATTTGCTTAAAAGATGGGCAAAGAGGATAAACAGAGATGGAAGTGAGTTATAATCTGTTGATCTGAAGAACCATTTAAACCTAAACGCCGCCTTTTTCATCTTGACGTCAGTTAAATTGAGACCACCTTTGTTTTTCGAAGATACCAAAATATCATAACGCACTTTATGTACTCCACCATCCCATATAAACCGTAAAATATCATGTTTAATTGTCAGATAAATCTTGTTTTCCATCGGCAAGACCAGGGGTCACTAAACTACAGCCCTCGAGGTCATTTTGTCCGGCCCGCCAGCAGCTAGCCGCTTGGAAATAGAAAGTGACTTTTCATCAAATGTTCGACTGTCATAACAAAATAAATCACACCGATGGTCGCTTTAAGCTGGCAAACACAAGACGTTATGATAAAAAGAAACAATGCTGTCACGCGCATTTTTTAACTAATAGGAAACTTTTTCTTTCGTCCTTGCTGCCCGTTTATTCATATCGGGACACGTATCTATAAAAGCATTAGGATTTCGAAAACAAGTACAGACTTAACCCTCGTCCTATCGACTCATCTTGTAAATTCAGCGGGCTAGGGTTACCGCTTCAGCAAGCTCATATCTCTTAGTAGTCGGGTTATGCGCTTTTCGAAACTCGTTCTTAGCTTAGGTAAGTGTCGTGGCAAACGTACTTTTCAATATATTTTGTTTGTGCGTTCTTGGACCAGTACAATACTTTTCTCGCAGCGTTTTTCATTTCCAGATCCTGTTATTTTTCATCCATCGTTTTGACTGCTTTTAAAAGAAGAAAAGTGGACTCTGAGTGACGTGCTTTCAATGAAGAATGGGGAGAAAAGTACTTTGTGGAAATAAAACAGAAAGCTACTTGTGTGATATGCACAGAAAGTGTTGCCGTTTTGAGAGATTACAATCTTCGGCGTCACTATGAAACAAAACATCGATCAACATAGTTGAAATTTTCAGGAAAGTTCTGTTCTGAGAAATTTCAATCCATGAAACGTGTTTTTGAATCTCAAAAGAATCTCCTCACGAGAAAGTTTGCTGAAAATGAATCTGTCACTTGTACAAGTTACAAAATAGTGCATAGAATGGCAGAACAAGGAATACCTTTTACTGACGAAAACTTCATCAAAGAGCGTATGATGGAAGCAGCAAATGAGCTGTGTCCTGAAAAAGACAATTTTTTTAAAGTATCAGCCTTTCAGCAACTTCAGTTGAACGAAGGGCAGAAAGCTAGAAAGTTCCTATGGTATTCTCTGGCACTGGATGAGTCTACTGGTCTCTCGAGTACGTCACAACTTCTGGTGTTCATTCGTGGAGTTAATTTGGACTTTCAGATCACGGAAGAGTTGACATCAGTTTGCAGCATGCACGGAAGAACAACTGGAGAAGACATATTCATGGAACATAAAACTTTGAAAGACTATAACATTTAGTGGAATAAGCTTAAAGGTGTAACAGTTGATGAAGGAAAAAACATGGCTGAAGTAAAGAAGGGTCTGGTGTGGCTGATCAGGAAACAGTTGGAAGATCTTCAACTCCTAAGCGCTCTGTTCATACACTGCATCATACATCAGCAAGCACTTTGTAGAAGAGACTTAGATATTTCTTGCATACTGAAACCAGACATTTCTGCAGTGAACTTCATACGGAGCCATGCACTTAGTTCAAGGTATTTCGTAAAGAAATTGATTCGGGTTTCTGTGACCTTCCTTATTACACGGCAGTGAGATGGCTCAGCTGCGGTAAAGTCTTGTCTCGTTTTTATAAGCTGAGAAGATAAATATATATATTTATTATATAGAAATATAGAGCCGATTCACTTTTGTCAGATCCAACCTGGTTGTCAAAGTTGTCAATTTTGGTTGACATCACGTGAATGAATTGAACTTGAAACTAAAGGAGAAGGATAACCTTGTTCTGTGATCTCTAAAAAATCATTAAAGGATGTCGGAGAAAGCTGTCGTTGTTTGAAACACATTTGGAAGGAGGAAACATCTCTCATTTTCAGTGTTTCAATGAGTTTCATGCTGGAATTACAGAAGATGTCAACCTGAAGTTTCAGAAAAAGATTATTGGTGATTTAAATAAGCATTTAAATGCATTTAAGTGATTTTAGAGAGATTTTAGAATATCGTCAGAATCGAAAGTAACATTCTTCTTTTTCAAAATCGTTTTGATTCTGTCACTGATGACGTGACAGTGGAACTCAGCTGGAGGTCATCGATTTGCAAGAAAATGACTTGTTGAAAGCAAAGCACAGAGAGAAACAACTTATTGCATTTTACAGCTGCATACCTGAAGATGATTTTCCACAGCTGAAGCAGTTCGAATCTGGTATGACATCAGTGTTCGGAACAACTTATGTCTGTGAACAAGTATTTTAAAAAATGAAGTATGTAAAGTCGGTACATCGATCAAGGTTGACTGATGAACATTTGGAGGCAATTCTAATGATTGGATGCAGCAATTAAAAACCGAATATTAGAGATATTTCGAAAGCCAAACGCCTATTTCATAAATCTCACTAACATTTTTGCGGCTTAGTGAAATTCAGATATGTACTCACTGTATGTGATGTGACAATTGTATTTGCTAATGTCACCTTCTTTGATAACCTTTCGGTAAATAAAAATGTTGGTTGTATTTCTGTTGTTGTTTTTATTATATTTGTGTATTGCATGCTACTCCCACGTGGCTAATGAGGCATCCTAAACTTAGTGTTAAGTCTTTTACAGAGAGCTTTCGTTCTAACTTATGAGTGTTCAATATAATGATCGTGCGGCCCGTGCTTCTCATTCCCCAAGTAATCTGGCCCCATGTGAAAAGAGTTTGGTGACCCTGTTCCAAATAATAGGCCTACTTAGGATCATGCTGAGCGTCTCTCGACAAGTAATTGTTCTCCCTAACTTTGACGTTCCGATGTGTCGGTATTTGGGTATTGTTGTTAAATACCCAGGAGGGTCAGGTACATTTGACCTCTTCCTCCTTCCCGAACATTCATAGCATCAAAACAATTTACAATTTTTGTTATTATTATATTTTTTTATAGCTTTGGGCCAGAGTAAAAGTATAACTTGATGCTCAGGCCCATTTCAGGGCTCAGACCATGCATGGACGAAACAAGTTTTTTTTGTTTTTTTTTAAAGAAAGAATGCTACTACTACTCCGTGTAGTAGCACACACACCCACACAAATAAGAGTAAGTATATTAATATGTTAATAATTCTTATTGTATGATAAATAGTAATTAAGGATTAAGAGTCTAGTGCATAGTGACCAGCTTGTGTTACATTCCTTAAATACATGTTGAAAGGGGAGAGATATTTAGTACTATTTACATCATGTACGTGGTATTTGTCGAGATCACACATTAATTCATTTTTATGCCAATTCTTATTGAAGTATTTTAGAGTATTATGCAAGAGTCTTTCAGATATTGTGTCTATGTTTGCATACTTGTGCATGAATGTGGTTGAGGTGCTACGTGGTACTTTATATGCTGAAGTTAGTACTGAATTTTGTATACGTTGAAGTTTCTGTACATGTGTAGGTGCTATGTTAATCCATGCAGGCGATGCATATTCTATTGTTGGTCTGATGTACGTTTTGTAGATTTTGAGTATGTTTGCTGGTGATGTTCCTTGGTTTTTACCTGAAAGACTTCTTACATAATTTGCTCTTTTCCATATTCGTGTCAGTACATTTTTTATGTGTGGTATCCACGTTAATTTTGAGTCATAGGTTAGACCTAGGAGCCCCCCAGTGGCTCAGCGGTATGTCTGCGGACTTACACGCTAAAATCCGGGTTTCGATACCCGTGGTGGGCAGAGCACAGATAGCCCATTGTGTAGCTTTGTGCTTAATTCAAAACAAGAACAACAACATAGACCTAGGAATTTAGCAGAAGTAGCAGTGTAAAAGTGATCCATTCATATATAGTTTTGGTGGATCTTTTTTTAGCTTGTTCCGTCTGCTGAATAACTATGACTTTGCATTGTTTGTTTGTTTTTGAATTTCGCACAAAGCTACTCGAGGGCTATCTGTGCCAGTCGTCCCTAATTTAGCAGGGTAAAACCAGAGGGAAGGTAGCTAGTCATCACCACCCACCGCCAACTCTTGGGCTTCTCTTTTACCTACGAATAGTGAGATTGACAGTCACATTATAACGCCCCCACGGTTGAAAGGGCGAGCATGTTTGGCGCGACCAGGATGCGAACCCGCGCCCCTCAGATTACGAGTCGCACGCCTTAACACGCTTGGCCATGCCGGCCTGTAAGTAAATGATAAAACTATCTTACGACCTGCTCCATTAATATGATAATTAATATCACTAATATCTAAATCGCAACACCTTTTTTTATGTAATTCACTACGGTCAGAGATAATATCCCCTCCCCAATGTAAGTTAACTTGATCAAAAAAAGTATCGTACCAAAATGTTTCCTGTAAACAAATAATGTTATACTTTCTCTTTTTAAGAAAGGTTAAAACTTTTTATAGCTTAAACATATCAGATAACCCGTTAACATTAACAGTGCATAATTTTAACTGGAAAATTACATGTGTTAGTAATATCTTTCTGATTATGTTTCCAGCTATTCTTGAGACGAACCTGTTTTATTTTGTAATTTCTTGTGGTTATTTTCCTCAGTCGATAGCCTTTTTCTTGTTGCATTCGCGTAGTTCATAACATTATCTTCTGATTCTGTAACAGTGGCGGGAACATTCACCAATGGTTTTTCTTGTCTCGTGTTCTCAACATACGATTGTACGTTAGTAACTTGAGTGATTAAAACAGGCGAGTCCACTTCTACTCCGGACGCGATGGGGGTGTCGGTGAATTCAGGAGGTGTTTCTTTTTCGATATTAGTAAGTTGATTATTATCGTTTGTGCAATCTCGCGAAAAATGTCTGATTTCTCCACATTTCTGATATCTACGTTTAGGACACCTGCTGTACAAATGATCATCGGCCATACATCTATTAGACACTTTTACCTGATCATTGTGTTTTATCTGACAGAATGCAGCCTTACTAACTGGATCTATAAGCCTTCTTTGATAACCTACGGTAGATATGATACACCTGTTGGTAACTGAACGCATACATACCTGTATAGATACCATTAATACGTTTCCACACAATCGGACCTTTAAGAGTGCAACTTTGTTCAATTAATTTGTCCTTAATATGATTGTCCGTTATGTATTCTTGTACTTCAAAGAATGAAACAGTTACAACTTTGTTAGCGACACCAAGTACTTCTCAAACCTGACCGTTAATAAAAACATTATCATTATCAGTACAAACTCTGGCATTGGTTAATTCTCGTTGCTCTGTCTACGTTACATTATGTTTATATATATTATTGTTACGTTTCAAAATGTTCCTTATGGGTTTCTCGTTAACTAATAAGGCTTGTGTCTGTCTTGAAAAAGAAAGGTTACTCGGAGCGTCGCCATGACTGGAAAAATAATAAAAAAATATAATTGTGTACAAGAGGATTTACATATCAATGAAAAAATAATTAAAAAATTAAAGTCATTTTAAAATTATCACAAAATCTGAACTATTGGTTAATAAATAACTAGTTCAACAACCACCGCACGTGCAATAACTGATAGTCCAAGAACAATTGTTAAGCGTTACTGTATCATAGCAACATAACGGAAATTCGAAAAAGAACAATAATTCGAATAGTGAGAAAACTTTAAACCTCAAAAGTGTAAACACAAGAAATTATCGATATTAAATTAAGTGGAAGTAAACACAAAACAAACAAATTTTATTAATATTTCTTAGGCTTGGCATGGCCGAGCGCGTTAAGGCGTGCACTCGTAATCCGAGGGTCGCGCTAAACATGCTCGCCCTCCCAGCCGTGGGGTGATAATGTTACGGTCAATCCCACTATTCGTTGGTAAAAGAGTAGCCCAAGAGTTGGCGGTGGGTGGTGATGACTAGCTGCATTCCCTCTAGTCTTACACTGCAAAATTAGGGACGGCTAGCACAGATAGCCCTCGAGTAGCTTTGTGCGAAATTCCAAAACAAACAAACAAATTAATATTTCTTAATAAAGAAGGTGAAAACAAAATGATTTGTATTTTACAAAATTCTCCAGAAGGAATTAGCCGGTAAAAATATACCTTAAATTTTAAAAGTAAGCAGTTGCTGACTTGGGTTCAAGTAAAAATGCCTAATACAACTAAATTAATATATTAATGTAATATAACCTTCTCATCGTAATCTTCCCATAATCTCGACAAACGTTTACAGTATTTTCCATTAAATACAAAATAGTTATTGTTTAAAGAATACACACGTATATATATGGAACGTTTCGACTTTGTACTTAGGTCGTCATGATCCTTTCAGTTTTATTTTTGGTGAAATTGGAAGAAAAATCTTTAACATTTCTGAATGTTTTTCTTTTGACATCATGATATTATTATTATCACGTTTGCTCAAAGTCTTAACACTCCTACGAAAATTGGGGCCTAATAGGCCCCAGAGCAACATGAAAGGTTATTAATATTAGGCTAATAATTTTGTATTTAAATGAAATTGCCATTAACTACCCTATCCCTTTATATTTTAAGGAGCAATAATATTTTGACTTTTTAGACATTTGCGAAATAATATTTAAATTTTTTTAAACATCCACTAAGGGTATTTTGGGGCCTAATAGGCCTCAGATCAAAAAACATAAAAATGACTTTATTTATTTCCTGAATAATTCTAGAACAGGCCTGGGCAACTGAAAAAAGCAAATTATAGTAAAAAATATATTAATTTTACAACTTCTTTTCAAAATATGGATATTTAGGATAATAACTCTACTCCAACAGTAATTTTAGACGGTCCTGATTATTGCCAAGTTTGCCCACGCCTGTTCTAGAACATTCTAGAAACTTTACAGAAGTATTTAGAATATTCGAGAAGAATCCCGAAATCCTATATATATAGGAGCTGAAATCTTCAAACCGTGTTAAATACGATATCTCTTGATGAAGCTGTACATTTACTGACAAATCCATCCGACGATGAAAGTGAACATGATAATGTCGAAGACTACTCTGAAAGTTGTGATGATGATCCTTCTGAAGCCGAAAATGATGAGCAAATCGCGCCGTACCCTTCTGAAAGTGAAGAAAGTAATCAAGAAGATCTTACTACGATGCCAGTGAACGAACTTTTGTCCAAAGATAAGAATTTTAGTTATTCAACAACACCTTCAAGGATCAACAGGAGAACCGCAGCTCTCAATATATTCAATGGGAACCCAGGCATTACAAAGCAAGCTGCTCCAAGAGTCTCTACACCATTCGAAACATTCAAAATTTTCATTTCTGATAATATGATGGAACAGGTCATTCACTCAAGAAACACCGTCATGAAAGAACCAATTTTTGAAGAAGACCTCTGAAAATGGATCGCAGCTAATCTTTTCCTTGGAATAAGCAAATCCAAAAATGCATCGACAGACGAAATGTTTTCAACCGAATTCGGTTTGCCATTTTTCGAAAACTGATTACACAAGACAAATTCAAAAAAAATGTGCTCAAAAATCAGATTTGACATCTACTTTCAAAGAAATAGAGAAATCAAAGATGCCGCCATCTCTGGAGTCTGGAATTTTTTCATTGAAAATTGCAAAAACAGTTACAACCCAAGCGAATACCTGACAGTGGATGAACAACTATGTAACTTCAAAGGAAGAGTTGGCTTCAGAACATACATTCCGACAAAGCCAGGCAAATACGGAATAAAGATTTGGTGACTAACAGATGCAAAGACAAGTTACCTCCTTAACGCTCAAATTTATACTGGAAAGGTTGGAAATACGACAGAAACAAATCAAGGAGAAAGAATAGTCAGAGAACTGAGTCAGCCATTTCTTGGAAAAGGAAGGACAATAACGACAGATAATTTCGTCACAACAATGACACTTGCCAAGTGCCTACGAACAAAAAGAACAGGACTTGTTGGAACCATACGGAAATCAAGAACCTTCCTGCCTCCTGAAATAAATGCAAAATCAAGAGAGTTATCACCAAAGTTTTTCTACCATGACGACATCACTCTTCTCAGGCACTCAGACAAACCAGGAAAATACGTACTACTACTGAGTTCTCAGCATCAGTCTGGTGAAGTAGAAGAGAATGAAAAGCACGAAATCATCAATCTTTACAATGCAACGAAGGCAGGTGTCGACACTCTCGATCAATTGGTGAGATATTATAAAACAAAGAGGCGATCAAAGCGCTGGTCAGTCTGCATATTCTATAACATTCTAGACCTTGCTGCGTACAATGCTTTCGTTCTATACTCGACAAAACATCCAGAATTTCTTTGTCAACATAAATCAAGAGCCAGAAGAGAATTTATACGGCAATTGGCGCTTGAAATCAAAGAAATTTACTGCAAAGATAATGACAAAACAATTTCATGTGAACCGCCTGCAAAGAGAGCAAAAAGAGGACGATGCCATTTGTGCGGCAGATCAAAAGATAGACAGTCGAAAATTGTTTGCTTAAATTGTAAAAACATGTTTGTCAGAGCCATTCTAAAGTTGTTTGTAATGAATGTTGCTAAATCACTGTTTCTATTGGAAAAATATAGGCCCCAAAATCACTTTAGTGGATGTAAACATTTTTTCGTAGGAGTGTTAAAACTTGTATTACTTTATTTTTTCTCTTTCTGCTGTAAACTAGATTTTAAACTGGATTTAATACAATTTAGTTTTTAATTAAAAAATTAGGCTTTGTTTTGTTTTACATGATTCCCTTTTACGAATTTTAACAATTTTATTTTCAGTTTTCTTACAGATTGTGTTGCACATGGCTTAGCTGCTTTGCGCCTTAAAACGCCAAATCAACCAACCTACCTTTCCGATTTATTATTATGTACGTTTCGTATTTCTATCTCAAATAACAGGAAGTTGGTTTTGTAATTAGTTGTTAATATGTATTAACTTTGTTATTTGCTAACAAAATTGATGCACACAATTTCTATTTTTCTATTCTTTACCCAAATATATTTTAATATACAAACACCAAAATTATACAACTTATAATTACGGTTATTACTGACAGTTATTACAAATGATGATTTATATACGACAGTATTACAAACTTTCAGACAAAACTGAGTTGAATATCTTGTTTAAAACAGAATATTTTATCGACGATCCAAGTCCACGCCGAAAAAGTTTATTCTGAGTTGATACTGTTTAACCTCGCTTAATCTTACGCCGTCGTTTCTTAACTGGTCTCATACCCTTGAAATTCATTCCTTTGGGCGAAGATATTTAATGTCCCTGTAGAAATAATAACAACTGAAGTTAAACGGTTGGTACACTCGAAAACAATTGAGGTTCCTAATCCTATTCTGTAGTTTTCCGATTACTAGAAATTATTCTCTGCTTATCAATAAAAGTGTTAATACCAATACCAGCTGTTTTGAGATACATTTTTATTTCAAGTGGGTTTCTCGTCATCAAGAAAGACGTAAAAGCTTCTTAGGCCTATAGAAAACTGATTGTATATCAACGACAATATTCTGTTTTTCGTCTCTCGGCTTTTTATAAGAATCGCACGCGTTTGTAGAAATTTTGACATTGTTCACGCGTGCCTTCTTCAATCAAATATTGTTGCTTTTAACTTTAGATTTTAGTGTAAAAGAAATTTTTTTCAAGATTAATATATGCTCATATTAATTTTGGTGCAAGAGATGGCGCTAACGTAGCAGTTTGGATGAAAGTGTAAAGCAAAAACCAAAATTATTTTAATACATTTAATATTGAAATTTCAATAAATAATGGATTAGTTAAGTTTATAAATATGTGATGGATATTGACAAAATATATCTCAGAAAGAAATTCCTCTTAAAATAAAAAGGACCCTTTGTTACATATAGTTAAATATCCTCGTCAATGGCCAGTTAAGACTTAACAAGGGTTTGCTTCTAATTTTAGACTATTGACCAGAAAGAGAGTTCATCAGAATCTTTCGTTGTTACCAAATATTTCTTTGAGCCTTTGTCCGAATAA
>MU033962.1:272606-309573 GCA_011833715.1 Carcinoscorpius rotundicauda
AAATAACGTGTCTTAAAACGTCGATAAATGAAGGTTTAATATCTCCTAATTAATGATAGTTATGGTGTTTTGAGTTTGTTTTTGTTTTTGACTCAACACAATAAATGTATATTTGTGTATGTTTTCAATCTATATTTATAATGACAAAATTCATGTTTGTTTGCACTTTTAACTTCTCAAAGTAGCCTACTTGAGCCAATGCCAACCAAAATTTGTATGTCAACATTATTATATGACGGATTAGAACGCTCTATTGGTTGCTTTCTTTCATTAGTTTATTTCTTTCTTATTTTTATTTATCCTGATAATGTAGTTTGTCATAAAGATTATTTTATAGGAACATTTATGTATATATACTTGTGTTTACATTGCAGAGCCTAAAGCTGATATAACAGCCGTTTGGATATTATTTTACTTCCATAAAAGATAAGGTAATTAATTCGCCTTGCTACTGAATGGTAATATAAGTGACCACACATGTATACAGAATTTCTAATAACTGAGTAAACGTGACGACTGATGTGAAACTGGTGATTTTGTAGAGTCACGTTTCACTTCTAGTATATTCTTTCATTCAAAAAAACTAGTTCGTAAACTTAATACATAAGAGACGTGTTTATCAAGAGATGGAATAGGGTGACGATGTGTGGAACTGGTGTTTTGTGGTATTCATTCTGTTATCTCTCAAACTAGTTGTACTTAATACATAACGTTTTATCAAGAGATGGAATAGGGTGACTATGTGTAGAACTGGTGTTTTGTGGTATTCTTTCTGTTATCGCTCAAACTAGTTGTACTTAATACATTGGAGACGTGTTTGGCAAGAGATGGAATAGGCTGGGCGATGTGGGCTACCTGCCTCCACTCTAGCCTGTCTCTTCACATTTGGCGTATATAGTATTGATGTGGCTTTTTGAGAAATCCAATGAGTAAACGACAAGCAAGGTGGCATATTTTAAATATGCTAATTATTTGAGTTTAGGTGAATAGAGTGTACCTCAACCACTTCTGACAACTTTCTTTTCATATATTTTGTTAGATTTGATTGTTTTTGACTATCAGAAGTAGGTTCAGAAAGGATAGAAAAGACCGTGTGATTTTTTGTGTTTTCAGGGAATTATATATTTTTGTTCCATATAATAAAAAAAGTTCTAGGTTTTGTTTATTTGTAGTTAAGCACAAAGCTTAATAGGCTAATAGTATAATAGGCTACCGTGCTCTGCCCACCACTTGTATCTAAACCCGGTTTCTGGCGTTGAAAATTCACAGTCATATCTTTGTACCACTAGAAGCCAAGAGAACTTTCAAGACACACGATGGTTTTAATAGAAAATCCATACCTCGCACAAGAAACACATAACTGTTTGACTTTTTTCTCTAAATATTATTTTGTTTCTTTGTTTGAAAATTCTCATAAAGTTACAAAAGGGATATCGGTACATAGTTGCCATTAATGTCGAACCAATTGACTTTAGGCTTAATGGTTCTTTTGTTGCTCTTTTAATACATCGATGTTTCCCGAAGCATATTTGTAACAATTCAATTGAGCAAATGCACATTTTCGTTCAAGTACCCTGAAGACATTTTTTTCATAAACCACAAATAAAACATTTTTATGTTAAAGGTAAACATAAATGCACGTTTCTTACAGATTAAGCCCATTAATAAACCAATGTGTGATTTACTTATGTTTTGCGTGAATAACAGAGAAAGTATTGTTCTACGTGTAAAATTTAGAATTTTGGCTTATTGTTGGACTTCTTAGTGCTAAACAATAGTCTATCTGTGCTCTGTTACTCTATAAAAGTGAATTAATTCCAGATGACTTGCACAGTTCAGACAGTATAATAGTAAAAATTACGAAGTGACACAATGTGTTACAAACCTGTACTTGTAAATACTCAACCCAAGGAACTAACATAGTACGTTTAAAAAGTTACAGTTGTGGTAATCAACTCCCAGATGCAACACGGTGTGTGTGCTTCAATTCTGCAACTGTATAATCATCCGATAAAATCTGTTTAAACTTTCAAACTGCTGCCATACTGACACGGATCATGAACTAAAAATACTCAGCAACTATTTGTAGTTTTACAGCCGGGTAATGAAAAGTGTCTACGTTTCTTTTTCCTCTCCCCACAGCTTCTTAGTCACTTTCATTACTTGACAGAGGGTCTGGTTACATTCTTCAAGAATAACTTAACATGCACGTGTCAGTAAAGGAAAAGTATTTGACCTAACTTTATGCCCTCTTGTTAATGTATATGTACACTTGTTCGTCCCGTAAGACTCGCTGATTGTTATTAGATTTTCCAGGCTTCAGATACTCATATGTCATTTTAAATGTCATTATAGTTGTAGTAAGACACAAAATAACTCACTTTAATATCAGCAGTGGAAGTATGTGTGGAAATGAAAAATCACAAACGGACACTGTGACCTTTATGTTTTTCAGATTCATTAATGCTATACATAATAGCAATGGAAGTACCTTTTACACTATCATACATGTTTACGTTTGGTTCTGGCTTTAGCTAAATGGATGATAATTGTATTCCCACATGTAATAATATTAAAGAAGAGGTAATTGACCAGTTTAACAGGTACAGACTTATCAGACCTCAATAGTATCGAACATGTACAGGTCTCTTTTGGAAGAAGAATTACATGTATTCAAATGACTTTGAACGCATGTTTTTCTGTAGCTGTGGATGTCTTAACAACACTTATTGTAAGCATGCAACATCGATATCATGTTGATCACACAGTTTGACGTAGTATACATTACATTAAAGTGAAATGTTTTTAACTCTACCAAATATTAATCATAAACGTAATATGAATGAGAAATTAATTCAATTTTGAACCAGATATTCACAGAAACTAAATATGAGAATGGTTGTAATTATTTCATAACAGTAATTTTGCATTAACATAAATAATGTACTATTAATTCCATTATATTTTAGTTGCTTCTTGCAATATATATATATATATGTAGGTATAAATAAACTTGTACTATGTGAAAGTTTAATATTAAGAACACATCCTATTTATATACTTATGCTGTGTAATACTGAGTACTATAAAGTAAAAGAACTTTAAACGTATACGAACCGTTGTCAGTGAATCAGAGTTTAATGTCTCTTCAGGTTTGTCATCATTCACGATTGTCCTAACTCGTGTCTTAGTTTAGTTTTATCAGAACCTGAAGCAGGTTTGCTTATTTTCTGTTCTTTCTGTTTTCTTTTCTACTGCGTGATTTTCATTTATTGTCTGCAAGATGGTTGGTTCTGTTTGACTTTCCTTTAACACCATATTAGTTTCTCTTTTATTGAACTTATTTGTCGGGCCTTCTGACACTCAGGGATCATTAAAACAGCTTCCAAAATATCTAATTCACTGGGGGTGATCTTTTCGGTTACAAGCTTTTGGTTTTCTAGCTTTGTATAGACAAAACACCACTGAGGACGTGGTTTTTTAGGGCATTCCATTTGCCTCGGGCTTTTTCATTCATGTTGCAGAAGCAACAAAGAACACTAAACAATAATAAAATAATAATAAATAAAAACGCGATTTATTTATTTCAGTTTTCTATATAAACAATATTATTAAAGATTAACTCCAAATAGTTGTCTTTTTTGTTGGTTTTTTCGTAAGCAAACAGATCTACAAACACACTTGATTAATCACCATATAGAAGTTTCGTAAGAAGTGTTAACTATAATTGAAAAGTTATTTTGACCTCATATGTAAGGTTCATTAAACATATTCAGCTTTACAAGGTTCACATTAGTGTTTTCACAAATTAACTACCAAAGGGGCACTGAGCACATTTGACATTTTCAAACATCCAACCCTACTTTTCAATTAAAAGACAATTAGGTATTGAGGTCAGATGCTCTCTTACCCCTGTTCCACATACTTTAATTATCAAGAACTGGAAGATAACGTAACTTACCACAAAGCAATGAGACAAATCGAAATTAGTGTTAGCTCTTCCATCCACCAAAGATACCTTACAACTGCAGGTTTGGAAACCCAGGGGAAGGAAACCTTGAGAACCACTTCAGTGGGATCTTAAGAGAGAGAGTTGTTTTACACTTTGTATCGATTACATGAAACAGAAAGAAAACTTCAAATGTAACTTAATAATAATAAAAAAGTGTATAATTCTTTAAACGAAAAAATAAACTTGATTTAACATATTAAACATTTTCAATTAAATAAATATGATATTCCTCACATTTATAATACATTTTCATATTAATCATTGATAACAACTGTATATGTGTTTTTCTTTACAGTTAAAACAGATAATTAGCAAAGACAAATTACGCTTGTTATATTATTTGAGATCCTTACCAGTAGACAAGTAGTACAGTTATGTAATAATAACAACTATATAGTTATATAACACAAAATCAGCTTGGTTTTCCAACATATTTACATTAATAGACAATACAACAAGAAACCTACTGACTTTCCATTCCAAACACACGTGATCACACTCTATAAGAAAAATCTCTACATTTTCTTTACGATAATTCACATATTATACAACTCAGTATAACACAGTGAGTTAAATCAACTACGATTCACTTAAATTCTAAGAATATGTAACACAAATTAAACAAACCGTCTTTCCATTGACTACTTAATAAAGCCAGTTTGTTTTATCGCTTCACTTACTGTATTAAGTTTTATAAATAGTTTCTTCTCTTATTACGGTACATTATTCTTTTATGCTATCGAATCGTATCCACTGAATGGTAGTTTCTGTGTTTTTATAACACTGTTAAAAACAGTAATTTTTACAAATTTCTCTTTACTCTAAATTTCCCACATAAATAACGATACCATTTTGACCACAAACACTGAACGTCTGACGTCACTACTGATGAAGTTTTTTCGCTTACTTGTTAACAATTCTTTCCAATAGTTTTATTCAGAACTTATGAGACGCTGCTTACGTTTTGATGATCCAACAAAGTTATAATCTTATATTAAAACATTTGTTTTGCATTTGGACAAATTACTTTATTTTCTCACAAAAACAACATTATGTACATAAAAATAAATATGTTAAACATAGATTTAAGTTATGTTTTGGGACGTACACTGTTTTAGTTAAATATCTTTAGGTATTTTTAGTAATAATGTGACGCACACAGATGTGCTATCGAGACACCGTAATATTTGTTTGTTTTTCAATTTCGCGGATAGCTGAACGAAGGCTTTCAGCGCTAGCCGTTCCTAATTTCGAAATGATATACTGGAGGTAAGACAGCTATTAAATACTATTTGTCGTAAATGTTTGAGCCCATCTTTAAAAACTAGTAGTAGGATTTCCCAGTAAAAGCAAAGCTTTTTAATGCATTAAAACCATGAAAGTTATGTAGAAGTATCGTATTATAAGAATCTGCTTGAACAAAAATAAACATTTTTAAAATGTTAAGGAAACAATAAAAGAAAACTTTAAAACCCTTTTGTTCCATCACTTCTACAAAGATCTTTATTATTAGCTCCTTCTTCATCAGTAATTTTATCTTCAGGACAAGGTGTACAGGCGTCAGAAGCAAAAGATGTCATGTAAGTGCCTCCTGGACACGGCAGGCAGTGAGTTTGGAATCCATTGTCATAGTGACCAGGAGGACATGGATCTAAAAGTGTTAAAAGTACGTAGCTAAACATTTATTTACCCAGTGTTAATTTTATTGTTCTAACAACGTCTTTAGTATCTAAAAACGTATTTGTTTAGCTAAAATTTCATATTTTTAAAAGTATTTCATCTATTTGTGAACAGTTTAAAGTAATTGAGTATCATATGTACTTACAACACCTGTCAGCATCTCTTCGGTATCCTCGAGTTCAGTTGAGATTCTCGGCTGGAACATACACTGGAGAAAACAACAGAGAGTTAATATTTTTATTAGAATGTTTTATGTCGCCGTTGGAATTTTAAGGTTTTTCACAATGACTACGACGCACTGGTTATATTATTAAGTATGACTAACTCTGTAAAATAACAACATAAATGTTATTTTTCGTGAGAAAAATAAAACGTGTCGTGTTTCAAAACAGTTTCTTAACAGTAGACATTTGTTTCTTTATGTACTTCTTAATGGAGTTAACTAATGAAACTAATCACACAAACTTGAAAATTTATGAAATTACACACGATCTTTTTTTTATTGGTACATTTGATTTCTGTTGGTGTTTCTCTTGTAAAATTCTTATTTGTTACAGTTAAAATGTTGTCACTGTTTATGTTAATATCAGTTATGTAAATACAGGTTATGTTGGGAATATCACGTTGGTAAAATGTATCAGTATATGATTTTGAGGTGTCTTGCAAACAACAGAATATCAAATAATATCTTTATGTTCAGAAATTCAATGAAATGCATTCCGCGAAAATTTTTCATTTGAAATTAATATAAAAGCAAATACTTAATTTTTTGTGGATTTATCAAGATAAATAATATTGCAATCTAACACCTTTCACTGTAAATTTAAAGTATTGTTTATTCAAAATACGTTCTTAAAATACTTTGTAGATATGATTTGCATCTTTAGAGTACAAAAGATTTTGCTTCAACATACACAAGTTGAGTTCATTAGGTCAAAATATCTTTGGAGCCTCATCACTTCTCTCTACAGGCTCACCATAATCCATCTAGTCTCTCATCACATCGAAATTTATAATTCCTACATCAGTGACGTGACTGGTATGTCTATGTGTACAATAACATGCATATCTATATAATCACTCAGCGGTTAGAAGACTGAGATATTTTTTTTATGTACCGTCGCCTGGGACACTTCAGCGTTGTCTCTGACATTTGTGTTCGTACTACGTGTTGTAGGTCTTTTTCCGAATTGTTTTGGCGAACAAAAATTATTTTTTCGATGTTCTTGCGTACAATAAATATTTTTGTTTCGAAAAATTTAAATTCTCATTTGAATATATTTTCATGATTTGGGCAAATAAAAATTTGCATTGGATAGGTCTGTTACATACCTTTCCTAAAAGCTACCAATTTTCGGTTACATCACACCATTTAAGAAATGTTATATCAGATTGAGTCACATTATATGCCAGGTTGTATATTCAAAACTGTTTTGGTATGGCTTACTAATCTCTATAAACTATAAAGTATTATTGCTATGAACATCAGTGGCAGCCTCTGACTAATACTGTATGTTTATTACACGAGTACCGATAAGATTATGCGTTTGTCTTCATCACTGCCCTGGAATAGTTCTTTTCAGGGCATCTTTAGCATCAACTGATGGAATGTGATGCATCTTCCAAGAGTATATTATAGCTGTCAATATCAACATTTGCACCTTGGAGTTGGACAATATCACCCATCACAGGAGTCCTGATTAGATGGATCAGTATATGGACGAACAAAGAGTGAAGTATTGATGGTAACATTTATGGTAATTATATGTCGACATGTTTACCAATACTTATTCATACCACACTTCAACATCGACACTTCCTCTCATTAAGAAAAACTGATTTCATGTTATCTCTAAAGTAATAATTCCTTGTAAGTACTTTTAACAATATTGTAATAATCTATTTCATGCATTTATATTTTTGAAGAACCCACTTAAAACTAATAAATTTTGCAGACATTCTACAATGGGTAATTTAAAACTTTTTATTATAGAACTCATATATAGTTCGACGTTTCTAGGTTATAAAGCGATTAGGAAGGAGATTTGAGATGACGGTGATATAGAGAAACCTCAGTCAACAACACGATACTCACCCAGTCAATAACTTAAAATATAATAAACAAAATACTTAAATTCTTGTTAAAAAAAGAAAGGAAATACAATACTAATGTCATTTATAAAATACTTTATGGCAACTTCCACGTATTTTACGTCAGAGAAACAAGCCCGAAACTCAAAACAACATTCATGTAAAACAAAGAAATAAAATCTTACGTTTTTAAATTTAACACTGCAACTCAAATAAATATAGTACAGGTAGCATTTAAATACTAAACAGAGAATCCAACATCGCTAGACGATAAACCAAATAATTCCTTGTGATACAAGAGCAAACACACATTAAACCAATATAAATAAACACTTTTATATCTATATTAATAAAATTTAATAAATCTTGTTCGATGTATTATAGTTTGAAGATGATACTTTTAATTTTCAAGATTTTACAATTTACAAAATATTCTAAGAATACTAAGAGTAATGCAGATAGTATTAATAGGAAATTACATGAAGATTGTTAAAACTATCATATGAAAATAAGACAGTTCAATTTTCATAACAATTAAATGATATAAAAGAAAACGTATCGTTTTCTGAACGAAATCGATAAAAATACAATTCAATTAACGTGGATGGGAGTATTTTAAAATTCCTATCTGGTGCAGTAACAACAGTTTGATCAGCAGAGACAATTCCGTAAAGAAATTACTTACTTTGTAGGTGAACAAACGAATAATATGAATTATTTGACTCAACCAACTGAAAACCATGATTAGAAAAGTATCCAGATCATTGGTAAGTATCACTAATGTCAGAAAAAAACAAAATAAAATATATAAAACAAGAGCTAAGATGTTAGTTTTCAATGACAAAATTCAGAATAATTAACAGTAGTTAGCTTTTACAGAAAAAAAAACAGTAGATGGTAGTTAGGTAAGTAAGTACAAGCACTGTATGTGACCGCAAATAGAAAGTTCTTTCTTTCTACTCTAAGTAAGCTATCAAATCTATTAAACAAAAGCGAAAGATTATCTCACACTTACAGTTTGTGGTCCCTACACAGTTATCAGATTTTCATTTATTACACGTGGACTGACATCACTACAGCTACAATTAGAGGTACCTTGAAAATGTTTAAATAAACTGAAAAGAAATGCACTTATTGTAGCTGTTTTAATATCAATCCACGTGTAATACATGAAAATCTGATAACTATATGTAGGGACCTTAAACTGTAAGTGTGATGTAATCTTTCGCTTTTGTCTAATATATTTGACAGCTAACTTGGAGTAGAAAGCAAGAACTTTACTTTCTAATTAACTGTAGAGAATGAAAAGCTTTTCGAATGATCAAGTACACAGTTTTCCTTATAACAAAACCACATCGGGCTATTTACTGTGTCCACCGAGGGCAATCGAACTCCTGATCTTAGCGTTGTAAATCCATAGACTTACCGCTGTCCCATCGGGAGACTATTTCATTAAAACAAAAACTCCATGAACATTGTTATTTAATGTTAAGTGTTAACTTATTTTATTTGTTGTCAGTCCAAAACTGGTTGCTTATAAGTTCGATTATAAGACTATATTCGTAAAGTTTTTTAATGAATGATTAAACAGTACAATAGGTTATACAACACGTTTCTAAGCTGCAAGTTTTTGTTTCTATTTTCCTCTGTAAATATGTAATCTACTTAAACTAAAGACATACTTATACGACTTGGATTTAAATCTATTCATAAAGAATGAGAGAAAAACAACGTATTTGCGAGTCATTTGAAAATACTGAACTGCAAGAAAAAGAGAATCAAATTAAAAGAAAACACCAGTTTTAACAAATGAAGTTATAATTAAAATTCCTTTTAACCAAAGAAATTATTCAGTCGCATTTATTCCAGTTTAAACATTAAATCATTGGGCGTGTAATATCATTGCTTCGACAACTTAAACATTTTCTACTCATCCTATACATATTTTACAACGCGTAAAAAAATAATATTTTTGATCGCAAAAGATGAGACCGACTAACGGGTTCTAGCATTAAAGTAATCTCCTAAAACGAGATTTTCGCTCATCACGGACTTAAAATCTGTAATGAGCATATTAAGAAAAACGAGGCAGAAATATTTGCGAGCAAATCTGACATTAAACATAATTATTAGGCTTAACCACTCTCCATCAAAACTTCATACTATTAAAGAAACATCCGTTCATGGTAAGAACGAAATTATCTAATTTGTATACGTAAAAATAAATGTAGAGCTAAGTTGTTTATGTTTGTGTGTTTTCTTTCAGCAAAGCCACGTCGGGCTATCTGCTGAGCTCACAGAGGGGATTCGAACCTTTGAATTTAGCGTTGAAAATCCGTAGACTAAGATAGCAAAAAAAAAGAAAAAGAATCGAACGGTAGTGGTATTAGCAGTTTGAAACTACTGTGTAGAAACTTTAAATAGATTGAAAGTGTAGTGTATCAGTAAGATATTTTTAGAGTTTCAAATTTTTAACCAAAGCTTTGTATTCATCATCATCATCATCTGCCTCTCGATTCCTTCAAGGAACATAAGGCCACAATCACTGCGGTTTCTGTAACAGGTTGATTTACGTGAGTAGGTTGTTAGCCCACTGTACCGATACGTCCCTAATTTAGTAGTGTAATACTAGAGGGAGAGTAGCTAGTCATCACCACCCACCGCCAACTTTTGGGCTACTCTTTTACCAACGAATAGTGGGATTGGCCATAACATTATAACGCCTCCATGGCTGGGAGACGAGCATGTTTGGTGCGATCGGGATTCGAACCCGCGATCCTTGGATTACGAGTCGAACGCCTTAACATACTTGGCCAAGATTTCAATAGATCTTTTGTTCTAAAAACGGTAATATGTTCATTACGTTATCACAGTTTTGTTGTGTTGTTACAATGATGTTAATACCCTGAATCAAATAGGCCTAAGATTTATAATAAATATTATGTAAATTGCAAATGCTACTTTCCCCTCAGGCCCAGCTTGGCCAGGTGGTTAAGGCACTCGAAAGTCGCGGGTTCAAATCCCCGTTATAATGTGACAGTCAATCCCACTATTCGTTGGTGAAAGAGAAACCCAAAAGTTGGCGGTAGGTGGTGATGAATAGCTGCCTTCCCTTTCGTTTTAAATTGTTAAATTAGGGACGACTCGCGTAGCTTTATGCGAGATTCAAAAACAAACAAACCTATCTCTTAATTTGACGTTAAGATACATTTGCTTCTAGATTTTTAAGTTGTTCATTTCTCAGTTAAACAACCAAAAACTGAGAAGAATAGCATGCAAAACTAACGTATAATTCAATTACAAGACAGTACATGAATGAAATCCTTTGTTAAATGTAATTTTTGTTCCTGTAACACTTCGGTTTTTGAAACGTAGATTTATATTTCTATAAATCTTCAATTTCATAAATATCTTGTTACGTATTTTTCTTCGTTAATGAAGTGTGTTCATGGATATTAAAGGAGGTCCACAGTGCAGATTAACAGTATGGGGTTCACAATAATGGGGCTTTATTTATTTAAGTATAAGTCTTTGGGCCCTTTTTATTGTGGCTGACATTTTAATAAATATTTCTGAAAAGATGTCTACGAATTTGTGTCATTCGGTTATTTTAGAGTAATGGATGTCAGGTCTTTTCCTAGATGGTGGATAAAAGACAGTAGAGTTGTTACTACATTCTCAAAAAATTAAAAAGAACTTTTCACCTGTGGCATTTACACAGCATAACTTGTGATGGCAATAAGTTTCTTAATCAATACGCTACATAAATAACGTAACTACATAACCAAACTGGCAAAGTACAGAACTTCACAATTTTTTCATTAAATCAATTCCCTTAATTCTACATTAAAAAACAAATCACATCGTGACACACAAACCGGATCCACAGCTTGCTTTGCTGGTTTCCGAAGTGCTGCAGCAAAACTTGAAGTTCTGGTGGCATTCAAATCAGAATCACTACTTCCACTGTAGTGACCAATCATGCTATTAATATGTTGCCCAGGATGAAGGGGGGAAATGGCTGTCATAGTGTGAACACCAGGTTTGGGAGGGGCATGCATGGTTAGGGAGGGAGTCTTCGAGCCACGTGGTAACTCTGAAGACAAAATCAATCATCAGTTCAGGCAGTTAGCTCCAATAATCTCCATAAAACTTAAGAGCTTCAAAGAAATTATGGATATATACACACACATAATACCATTCACTGGTTTTGACACACCTATCAATTTTGTCTTTTCAATTTCTAACTTTCAGTAAGAGACCCTCCATGCCATTATAATCAAAACAAAATATATAACTTGTGCTATTTTCCTTCATTGTTTGTGTATGTTATTAATTTCCTTCACACACTTGGTTGTGCATCAGACGAAGTTTCATATGTCTTATAGTTAACCTTTCTACCACAAGTTAGGTGGGTTTAAAATTTAATTTCAACATTATTCAAATCACACAAAAGGAGCTCTCAGTGAAAAGAAAGTTAACCCTCAAACTACTGATTTGTCTTAATTCGTTCATTACCAGTGGAGTCCATACATATTGTATCATACTAAGTATTGTTATATTGTTGTTCTCTACAACATTCAGTGTAAAAATATGCCAAAGAAAAAATGCAGTCACGAACATTCTTCATTAAGTTTGTAAGAGACACAAGTAGTAATTAATGGAATAACTGCAATATTAATTTATATTCGTTTAAATTGTGACAAGTTATTAAAGTCTCTCTAAACGACAAAGGTAGGAACTCAAAAAGTGGTTTTGGTATGAAAAGTTGACAAGAACCCCCACTGGTAATTCTACGATTGAACAATAAACAATTTTACTTTTTTCCATATAAAACATCACACACTTAATCCATTTATGAAACAATTTATAACTAATAAAGGTCTCAAAACAATTTTTTTTTCTCTGTCTGTTGCTTTCGTATACAAACAAAGCAGAAGTAAGGTTCCCTTATGAACTTGCTACATACGTGAAGAAGGAATGATCTACATCTTTTCTGCATACCCCTACAGATGTGATTTCTAATTTAGGCACGTGCGCTATACACCAATATGTGAACAATCCAGTCAACAAGTTGGTTAAACAACGACGAATTTTAAATTTTTAATATAAATTTACACGAATTCAAAACAAAGTGTTCTACTTGCATGTGTTAATTGGAAACACCCACAAAAATGTTAGAACTATGGCACCAAAGGTAAATCATTGTTGGAGGTCTATTAGAGTTTTTTGTAACACTAAGTCTCACAATCAATCGCACCTTGACAGTCTGGCGCTACGGCCGCCAGTCAGCTGTCATTGTTGCGCTCTAACACCTGCCCTATGCTTTTATGGGTATATATACAAGATCATAAGTTTCATACAAGGTCAGTAATGCCCAAACACCATTACATCGCAGTGATGGAATGTTGTTTTATAAAAATTATACCATAAAGCCTCGTACACTGTGTATGTATGTGTGTTTTTTCCTATCGCAAAGTCACATCGGGCTATCTGCAGTATCCAACGAGGGAATCTAGCCTCTGATTTTAGCGTTTAAGCATGAATACTTACCGCTGTCCTACTGGGGGGGGGAACTCGGACAGAAAAAGCAATACCGTTATTGTGACAGATGTGACGCATACAAAACTATCAAAACCACGATAATATCCTTAATACAGAACATCAAACGACGTACAGCTATGAAGAACGAAGGTCATTTAAAAATAATCAAATACACCTATTATTGGCGATCCAGATGTTTGTCAACTACAAACCCAATTGTTTTTTGGCAACCCCGTTTATGTTTTCTGTGAACATAAAAGATGCGAGTATTTTTGTGCGAAACATGCCATATATAACATATCGCATTCTGGTTTGGAGGTAAATACGCAGGATCACCTTCAAAAGTTGTAATGTTTTCAAACCAGATCCAAAACTCTAGAGCTTTTGAAGAGCTAAGGATGAATAATAATAGTCAACTGTCTGAAAATCGCTCGAATGGTGGATCTCGTTTGATTTGGTATGGCTTACTAATCTCTATAAACTATAAAGTATTATTGCTATGAACATCAGTGGCAGCCTCTGACTAATACTGTATGTTTATTACACGAGTACCGATAAGATTATGCGTTTGTCTTCATCACTGCCCTGAAATAACTCTTTTCAGGGCATCTTTAGCATCAACTAATGGAATGTGATGCATCTTCCAAGAGTATATTATAGCTGTCAATATCAACATCTGCACCATGGAGTTGGGCAATATCACCCATCACAGGAGTCCTGATTAGATGGATCAGTATATGGACGAACAAAGAGTGAAGTATTGATGGTAACATTTATGGTAATTATATGTCGACATGTTTACCAATACTTATTCATACCACACTTCAACATCGACACTCCCTCTCATTAAGAAAAACTGATTTCATGTTATCTTGAATAATAATTCCTTGTAAGTACTTTTAACATTGTTGTAATAATTTATTCATGCATTTATATTTTTGAGGAACCCACTTGAAGCTAATAAATTTTGCAGACATTCTACAATGGGTAATTTAAAACTTTTTATTATGGAACTCATATATAGTTCGACGTTTCTAGGTTATAAAGCGATTATGAAGGAGATTTAAGATAATGGTGATATAGAGAAACCTCAGTCAACAACACGATACTCACCCAGCCAATAACCCAAAATACAATAAACAAAATACCTTGATACTTGTTAAGAAAAGAAAAGAAATACAATATTAATGTCATTTATAAAATACTTTATGGCAACTTCCACGTATTTTACGTTACAGAAACAAGCCCGAAACTCAAAACAACATTAATATAACACAAAGAAATAGAATCTCACGTTTTTAATTTAACACTGCAACTCAAATAAATATACTACAGGTAGCATTTAAATACTAAACAGAGAATCCAACATCGCTAGACGATAAACCAAATAATTCCTTGTGATACAAGAGCAAACACACATTAAACCAATATAAAGAAACACTTTTATATCTATATTAATAAAATTTAATAAATCTTGTTCGATGTATTATAGTTTGAAGATGATACTTTTAATTTTCAAGATTTTACAATTTACAAAATATTCTGAGAATACTAAGAGTAATGCAGATAGTATTAATAGGAAATTACATGAAGATTGTTAAAACTATCATATGAAAATAAAACAGTTCAATTTTCATTAAAATCCAATGATATAAAAGATAACGAATCGTTTTATGAACGAAATCATTAAAAACACAGTTTAATTAACGTAGATGGGAGTATTTTAAAATTACTATCTGGTGCAGTAACAACAGTTTGATCAGCAGAGACAATTCCATGAAGAAATTATTTACTCTGTAGGTGAACAATGGAATAATATGAATTATTTGACTCAACCAACTGAAAACCATGATAAGAAAAGCATACAGATCATTGGTAAGTATCACTAATATATCAATACATAGAGAGAAACAAAATAAAATATACAAAACAAGAGCTGAAATGTTAGTTTTCAATGACAAAATTCAGAATAATTGACAGCAGTTAGCTTTTACAGAGGAAAACAGTAGATTGGTGTTAGCTAAGTTAGTACAAGTATTGTATGTGACCGCAAATAGGAAGTTAAGTTCTTTCTTTCTACTCTAAGTAAGCTATCAAATCTATTAAGCAAAATATTACCTCACACTTACAGTTTGTGGCCCCTACACATAGTTATCAGATTTTCATTTATTACACGTGGACTGACATCACTACAGCTACAATTAGAGGTACCTTGAAAATATTTAAATAAACTGAAAAAAATGCACTTATTGTAGCTGTTTTAATATCAATCCACGTGTAATACATGAAAATCTGACAACTCTGTGTAGGGACCCTAAATCTTTCGCTTTTGTCTAATATATTTGACAGCTAACTTGGAGTAGAAAGCAAGAACTTTACTTTCTAATTAACTGTAGAGAATGAAAAGCTTTTCGAATGATCAAGTACACAGTTTATCTTATAACAAAACCACATCGGGCTATTTACTGTGTCCACCGAGGGCAATCGAACTCCTGATCTTAGCGTTGTAAATCCATAGACTTACCGCTGTCCCATCGGGAGACTATTTCATTAAAACACAAACTCCATGAACATAGTTATTTAATGTTAAGTGTTAACTGATTTTATTTGTTGTCAGTCCAAAACTGGTTGCTTATAAGTTCGATTATAAGACTATAATCGTAAAGTTTTTTAATGAATGATTAAATAGTACAATAGATTATATTACATGTTTCTAAGCTGTAAGTTTTTGTTTCTATTTTTCTTTGTAAATATGTAATCTACTTAAACTAAAGACATACTTATACGACTTGGATTTAAATCTATTCATAAAGAATGAGAAAAAACAACGTATTTGCGAGTCATTTGAAAATACTGAACTGCAAGAAAAAGAGAATCAAATTAAAAGAAAACACCAGTTTTAACAAATGAAGTTATAATTAAAATTCCTTTTAACCAAAGAAATTATTCAGTCGCATTTATTCCAGTTTAAACATTAAATCATCGGGCGTGTAATATCATTGCTTCGACAACTTAAACATTTTCTACTCATCCTATACATATTTTACAACGCGTAAAGAAAATAATATTTTGATCACAAAAGTTGAGACCGACTAACGGGTTCTAGCATTAAAATAATCTCCTAAAACGAGATTTTCGCTCATGATGGACTTAAAATCTGTAATGAGCATATTGAGAAAAACGAGGCAGAAATATTTGCGAGCAAATCTGACATTAAACTTAATTATTATGCTTCACTAACCTCTGCACTCCCCATCAAAACTTTATACTATTAAAGAAACATCCGTTCATGATAAGAACGAAATTATCTAATTTGTATACGTAAAAATAAATGTAGAGCTAAGTTGTTTATGTTTGTGTGTTTTCTTTCAGCAAAGCCACGTCGGGCTATCTGCTGAGCTCACAGAGGGGATTCGAACCTTTGAGTTTAGCGTTGAAAATCCGTAGACTAAGATAGCAAAAAAAAAAGAAAAAGAATCGAACGGTAGTGGTATTAGCAGTTTGAAACTACTGTGTAGAAACTTTAAATAGATTGAAAGTGTAGTGAATCAGTAAGATATTTTTAGAGTTTCAAATTTTTAACCAAATCTTTAAATTCATCATCATCATCTGCCTCTCGATTCCTTCAAGGAACATAAGGCCACAATCACTGCGGTTTCTGTAACAGGTTGATTTACGTGAGTAGGTTGTTAGCCCACTGTACCGATACGTCCCTAATTTAGTAGTGTAATACTAGAGGGAGAGTAGCTAGTCATCACCACCCACCGCCAACTTTTGGGCTACTTTTACCAAGAATAGTGGATTGGCCATAACATTATAACGCCTCCAGGCTGGGAGACGAGCATATTTGGTGCGATCGGGATTCGAACCCGCGATCCTCGGATTATGAGTCGAACGCCTTAACATACTTGGCTAAGATTTCAATAGATCTTTTGTTCTAAAAACGGTAATATGTTCATTACGTTATCACAGTTTTGTTGTGTTGTTACAATGATGTTAATACCCTGAATCAAATAGGCCTAAGATTTATAATAAATATTATGTAAATTGCAAATGCTACTTTCCCCTCAGGCCCAGCTTGGCCAGGTTTTAAGGCACTCGAAAGTCGCGGGTTCAAATTCCCGCTATAATGTAACAGTCAGTCCCACTATTCGTTGGTAAAGAGAAACCCAAAAGTTGGCGGTAGTGGTGATGAATACTGCCTTCCCTTTCGTTTTAAATTGTTAAATTAGGGACGACTCGCGTAGCTTTAGCGAGATTCAAAAACAAACAAACCTATCTCTTAATTTGATGTTAAGATACGTTTGCTTTTAGCTTTTTACGTTGTTCATTTCTCATTTAAACTACCAAAAACTGAGAAGAATAGCACCGCCAAACTAACGCATAAATCAGTTACAAGGTAGTACATGAATGAAATCCTTTGTTAAATGTAACTTTTGTTACGGTAACACTTCGGTTTTTGAAACGTAGATTTATGTTTCTATAAATGTTCAATTTCATAAATATCTTGTCATGTATTTCCCTTCGTTTGAAGTGTGTTCATGGATATTAAAGGAGGTCCACAGTGCAGATTAACAGTATGGGGTTCACGTCTTTCCATTGACTACTTAATAAAGCCAGTTTGTTTTATCGCTTCACTTACTGTATTAAGTTTTATAAATAGTTTCTTCTCTTATTACGGTACATTATTCTTCTATGCTATCGAATCGTATCCACTGAATGGTAGTTTCTGTGTTTTTATAACACTGTTAAAAACAGTAATTTTTACAAATTTCTCTTTACTCTAAATTTCCCACATAAATAACGATACCATTTTGACCACAAACACTGAACGTCTGACGTCACTACTGATGAAGTTTTTTCGCTTACTTGTTAACAATTCTTGCCAATAGTTTTATTCAGAACTTATGAGACGCTGCTTACGTTTTGATAATCCAATATAATTATAATCTTATATTAAAACATTTGTTTTGCATTTGGACAAATTACTTTATTTTCTCACAAAAACAACATTATGTACATAAAAATAAATATGTTAAACATAGATTTAAGTTATGTTTTGGGACGTACACTGTTTTAGTTAAACATCTTTCAGTCTTTTAAGTACTAATGTGACGCATACAGATGTGCGACCGAGACACCGTAATATTTGTTTGTTTTTTTCAATTTCGCGGGTAGCTGAACGAGGGCTTTCAGCGCTAGCCGTTCCTAATTTTGAAATGATATAATGAAGGTAAGACAGCTATTCAATACTATTTGTCTTAAATGTTTGAGCTTATGTTTAAAACCGAGTAATAGGATTTCCCAGTAAAAGCAAAGCTTTTTAATGCATCAAAAACCATGAAAGTTATGTAGAAGTATCGTATTATAACAATCTGCTTGAACAAAAATAAACATCTTTAAAATGTTAAGGAAACAATAAAAGAAAACTTTAAAACCCTTTTGTTCCATTACTTCTACAAAGATCTTTATTGTCAGCTCCTTCTTCATCAGTAATTTTATCTCCAGGACAAGGTGTACAGGCGTCAGCGGCAAAATGTGCCATGTAAGTTCCTCCTGGACACGGCAGGCAGTGAATTTGGGATCCATTATCATAGTGACCAGGAGGACATGGATCTAAAACCGTTAAAAGTACATAGCTAAACATTTATTTACCCAGTGTTAATTTTATTGTTCTAACAACGTCTTTAGTATCAAAAAACGTATTTGTTTAGCTAAAATTCCATATTTTTAAAAGTATTTTATCTATTTGTGTTTAATGTGAACAGTTTAAAGTAATTGAGTATCATATGTACTTACAACACCTGTTAACATCTCTTTGGTATCCTCGAGTACAGTTGAGATTCTCGGCTGGAACATACACTGGAGAAAACAACAGAGTGTTAATATTTTTATTAGCACGTTTTATGTGGCCGTTGGAATTTTAAGGTTTTTCACAATGACTACGACGCACTGGTTATATTATTAAGTATGACTAACTCTGTAAAATAACAACATAAATGTTATTTTTCGTGAGAAAAATAAAACGTGTCGTGTTTCAAAACAGTTTCTTAACAGTAGACTTTTGTTTCTTTATGTACTTCTTAATGGAGTTAACTAATGAAACTAATCACACAAACTTGAAAATTTATGAAATAACACACGATCTTTTTTTCATTGGTACATTTGATTTCTGTTGGTGTTTCTCTTGTAAAATTATTATTTGTCACAGTTAAAATGTTGTCACTGTTCATGTTAATATCATTTATGTAAATACAGGTTATTTTGGGAATATCACGTTGGTAAAATGTATCAGTATATGATTTTGAGGTGTCTTGCAAACAACAGAATATCAAATAATATCTTTATATTCAGAAGTTCAATGAAATGCATTCCGCGAAAATTTTTCATTTGAAGTTAATATAAAAGCAAATACTTAATTTTTTGTGGATTTATCAAGATAAATAATATTGCAATCTAACACCTTTCACTGTAAATTTAAAGTATTGTTTATTCAAAATACGTCCTTAAAATACTTTGTAGATATGATTTGTATCTTTACAGTTCATAAGATTTTGCTTCAACATACACAAGTTGAGTTCATTAGGTCAAAATATCTTTGGAGCCTCATCACTTCTCTCTACAGGCTCACCATAATCCATCTAGTCTCTCATCACATCGAAATTTATAATTCCTACATCAGTGACGTGACTGGTATGTCTGTGTGTACAATAACATGCATATCTATCTAATCACTCAGCGGTTAGAAGACTGAGATATTTTTTTTATGTACCGTCGCCTGGGACACTTCAGCGGTTTTTGTCTCTGACATTTGTGTTCGTACGACGTGTTGTAGGTCTTTTTCCGAATTGTTCTGGCGAACAAAAAATATTTTTTCGATGCTCTTTCGTACAATAAATATTTTTGTTTCGAAAATTTTAAATTCTCATTTGAATATATTTTCATGATTTGGGCAAATAAAAATTTACATTGGATAGGTCTGTTACATACCTTTCCTAAAAGCTACCAATTTTCGGTTACACCACACCATTTAAGAAATGTTATATCAGATTGAGTCACATTATATGCCAGGTTGTATATTCAAAACTGTTTTGGTATGGCTTACTAATCTCTATAAACTATAAAGTATCATTGCTATGAACATCAGTGGCAGCCTCTGACTAATACTGTATGTTTATTACACGAGTACCGATAAGATTATGCGTTTGTCTTCATCACTGCCCTGAAATAACTCTTTTCAGGGCATCTTTAGCATCAACTGATGGAATGTGATGCATCTTCCAAGAGTATATTATAGCTGTCAATATCAACATCTGCACCTCGGAGTTGGACAATATCACCCATCACAGGAGTCCTGATTAGATGGATCAGTATATGGACGAACAAAGAGTGTAGTATTGATGGTAACATCTATAGTAATTACATGTCGACATGTTTACCAATACTTATTCATACCACACTTCAACATCGACACTTCCTCTCATTAAGAAAAACTGATTTCATGTTATCTCTACATTCTACAATGGGTAATTAAAAACTTTTTATTATAGAACTCATATATTGTTCGACGTTTCTAGGTTATAAAGCGATTAGGAAGGAGATTTGAGATAACGGTGATATAGAGAAACCTCAGTTAACAACACGATACTCACCCAGCCAATAACCCTAAATACAATAAACAAAATATTTAAATTATTGTAAAAAAAGAAGAAAGGAAATACAATACTAATGTCATTTATAAAATACTTTATGGCAACTTCCACGTATTTTACGTCAGAGAAACAAGCCCGAAACTCAAAACAACATTCATGTAAAACAAAGAAATAAAATCTTACGTTTTTAAATTTAACACTGCAACTCAAATAAATATACTACAGGTAGCATTTAAATACTAAACAGAGAATCCAACATCGCTAGACGATAAACCAAATAATTCCTTGTGATACAAGAGCAAACACAAATCAAACCAATAAAAAAAACACTTTTATATCTATATTAATAAAATTTAATAAATCTTGTTCGATGTATTATAGTTTGAAGATGATACTTTTAATTTTCAAGATTTTACAATTTACAAAATATTCTGAGAATACTAAGAGTAATGCAGATAGTATTAATAGGAAATTACACGAAGGTTGTTAAAACTATCATATGAAAATAAAACAGTTCAATTTTCATTAAAATCCAATGATATAAAAGATAACGAATCGTTTTATGAACGAAATCATTAAAAACACAGTTTAATTAACGTAGATGGGAGTATTTTAAAATTACTATCTGGTGCAGTAACAACAGTTTGATCAGCAGAGACAATTCCGTAAAGAAATTATTTACTCTGTAGGTGAACAAACGAATAATATGAATTATTTGACTCCACCAACTGAAAACCATGATTAGAAAAGCATACAGATCATTGGTAAGTATCACTAATATATCAATACATAGAGAGAAACAAAATAAAATATACAAAACAAGAGCTGAAATGTTAGTTTTCAATGACAAAATTCAGAATAATTGACAGCAGTTAGCTTTTACAGAGGAAAAATGTAGATTGGTGTTAGCTAAGTTAGTACAAGTATTGTATGTGACCGCAAATAGAAAGTTAAGTTCTTTTTTTCTACTCTAAGTAAGCTATCAAATCTATTAAGCAAAATATTACCTCACACTTACAGTTTGTGGTCCCTACACAGTTATCAGATTTTCATTTATTACACGTGGACTGACATCACTACAGCTACAATTAGAGGTACCTTGAAAATATTTAAATAAACTGAAAAGAAATGTACTTATTGTAGCTGTTTTAATATCAGTCCACGTGTAATACATGAAAATCTGACAACTATATGTAGAGACCCTAAATATTTCGCTTTTGTCTAATATATTTGACAGCTAACTTGGGGTAGAAAGCAAGAACTTTACTTTCTAATTAACTGTAGAGAATGAAAAGCTTTTCGAATGATCAAGCACACAGTTTTTCTAATAACAAAACCACATCGGGCAATTTACTGTGTCCACCGAGGGCAATCAAACTCCTGATCTTAGCGTTATAAATTCACAGACTTACCGCTGTCCCATCGGGAGACTATTTCATTAAAACAAAAACTCCATGAACATATTTATTTAATGTTAAGTGTTAACTGATTTTATTTGTTGTCAGTCCAAAACTGGTTGCTTATAAGTTCGATTATAAGACTATAGTCGTAAAGTTTTTTAATGAATGATTAAACAGTACAATAGATTATGCTACACGTTTCTAAGCTGTAAGTGTTTGTTTCTATTTTTCTTTGTAAATATACACTCTACTTAAACTGAAGACATACTTATACGACTTGGATTTAAATCTATTCATAATAAATGTGAAAAAACAACGTATTTGCGAGTCATTTGAAAATACTGAACTGCAAGAAAAAGAGAATCAAATTAAAAGAAAACACCAGTTTTAACAAATGAAGTTATAATTAAAATTCCTTTTAACCAAAGAAATTATTCAGTCGCATTTATTCCAGTTTAAACATTAAATCATCGGGCGTGTAATATCATTGTTTCGACAACTTAAACATTTTCTACTCATCCTATACATATTTTACAACGCGTAAAAAAATAATATTTTTGATCGCAAAAGATGAGACCGACTAACGGGTTCTAGCATTAAAGTAATCTCCTAAAACGAGATTTTCGCTCATCACGAACTTAAAATCTGTAATGAACATATTGAGAAAAACGAGGCAGAAATATTTGCGAGCAAATCTGACATTAAACATAATTATTAGGCTTAACCACTCTCCATCAAAACTTCATACTATTAAAGAAACATCCGTTCATGGTAAGAACGAAATTATCTAATTTGTATACGTAAAAATAAATGAAGAGCTAAGTTGTTTATGTTTGTGTGTTTTCTTTCAGCAAAGCCACGTCGGGCTATCTGCTGAGCTCACAGAGGGGATTCGAACCTTTGAGTTTAGCGTTGAAAATCCGTAGACTAAGATAGCAAAAAAAAAAAAAGAATCGAACGGTAGTGGTATTAGCAGTTTGAAACTACTGTGTAGAAACTTTAAATAGATTGAAAGTGTAGTGTATCAGTAAGATATTTTTAGAGTTTCAAATTTTTAACCAAATCTTTAAATTCATCATCATCATCATCTGCCTCTCGATTCCTTCAAGGAACATAAGGCCACAATCACTGCGGTTTCTGTAACAGGTTGATTTACGTGAGTAGGTTGTTAGCCCACTGTACCGATACGTCCCTAATTTAGTAGTGTAATACTAGAGGGAGAGTAGCTAGTCATCACCACCCACCGCCAACTTTTGGGCTACTCTTTTACCAACGAATAGTGGGATTGGCCATAACATTATAACGCCTCCATGGCTGGGAGACGAGCATGTTTGGTGCGATCGGGATTCGAACCCGCGATCCTTGGATTACGAGTCGAACGCCTTAACATACTTGGCCAAGATTTCAATAGATCTTTTGTTCTAAAAACGGTAATATGTTCATTACGTTATCACAGTTTTGTTGTGTTGTTACAATGATGTTAATACCCTGAATCAAATAGGCCTGGCCTGGCATGGCCGAGCGCGTTAAGGCGTGCACTCGTAATCCGAGGGTCGCGGGTTCGCGCCCCCGTCGCGCTAAATATGCTCGCCCTCCCAGCCGTGGGGGTGTATAATGTGACGGTCAATCCCACTATTCGTTTGTAAAAGAGTAGCCCAAGAGTTGGCGGTGGGTGGTGATGACTAGCTGCCTTCCCTCTAGTCTTACACTGCAAAATTAGGGACGGCTAGCACAGATAGCCCTCGAGTAGCTTTGTGCGAAATTCCAAAAACAAAAACAATCAAATAGGCCTAAGATTTATAATAAATATTATGTAAATTGCAAATGCTACTTTCCCCTCAGGCCGAGCTTGGCCAGGTGGTTAAGGCACTTGAAAGTCGCGGGTTCAAATCCCCGTTATAATGTGACAGTCAATCCCACTATTCGTTGGTGAAAGAGAAACCCAAAAGTTGGCGGTAGGTGGTGATGAATAGTTGCCTTCCCTTTCGTTTTAAATTGTCAAATTAGGGACGACTCGCGTAGCTTTACGCGAGATTGAAAAACAAACAAACCTATCTCTAAATTTGACGTTAAGATACATTTGCTTCTAGATTTTTAAGTTGTTCATTTCTCAGTTAAACAACCAAAAACTGAGAAGAATAGCATGCAAAACTAACGTATAATTCAATTACAAGACAGTACATGAATGAAATCCTTTGTTAAATGTAATTTTTGTTCCTGTAACACTTCGGTTTTTGAAACGTAGATTTATATTTCTATAAATCTTCAATTTCATAAATATCTTGTTACGTATTTTTCTTCATTAATGATGTGTGTTCATGGATATTAAAGGAGGTCCACAGTACAGATTAACAGTATGGGGTTCACAATAATGGGGCTTTATTTATTTAAGTATAAGTCTTTGGGCACTTTTTATTGTGGCTGACATTTTAAAATTTTTTCTGAAAAGATGTCTAAGAATTTGTGTCATTCGGTTATTTTAGAGTAATGGATGTCAGGTCTTTTCCTAGATGGTGGATAAAAGACAGTAGAGTTGTTACTACAATCTCAAAAAATTAAAAAGAACTTTTCACCTGTGGCATTTACACAGCATAACTTGTGATGGCAATAAGTTTCTTAATCAATACGCTACATAAATAACGTAACTACATAACCAAACTGGCAAAGTACAGAACTTCACAATTTTTTCATTAAATCAATTTCCTTAATTCTACATTAAAAAACAAATCACATTGTGACACACAAACCGGATCCACAGCTTGCTTTGCTGGTTTCCGAAAAGCTGCAGCAAAACTTGAAGTTCTGGTGGCATTCAAATCAGAATCACTACTTCCACTGTAGTGACCAATCATGTTATTAATATGTTGCCCAGGATGAAGGGGGAAAATAGCTGCCACAGTGTGAACACTAGGTTTGAGAGGGGCATGCATGGTTAGGGAGGGAGTCTTCGAGCCACGTGGTAACTCTGAAGACAAAATCAATCATCAGTTCAGGCACGTGCGCTATACATCAATATGTGAACAATCCAGTCAACAAGTAGGTTAAACAATGACGAATTTTAATTTTTTAGCATAAATTTACACAAATTCAAAACAAAGTGTTCTACTTGCATGTGTTAATTGGAAACACCCACAAAAATGTTAGAACTCTGGCACCAAAGGTAAATCATTGTTGGAGGTCCATTAGAGTTTTTTGTAACACTAAGTCTCACAACCAATCGCACCTTGACAGTCTGTCGCTACGGCCGCCAGCCAGTTGTCATTGTTGCGCTCTAACACATGCCCTATGACGCAGCAGTTATCTCACGTTCGAGCCACAGGCGCTGTAGTAAAAGTGCTCGGTCTTGGCACGCGCCTCGCACGAGGCACGACACATAGCAGCAGGTGGTGCGGTGTGGAGTAGACGTTCTTCTGTGACACGTAGGTAACTAACACAGAACCTAAGTCCTCAACACTTTGTATGTATCTTATGATTTTGTAGCTTAATTTTGACAAGAAAAATTATTTTATATGAACTGCTTTCAGGGGTATATATATAAGATCATAAGTTTCATACAAGGTCAATAATGCCCAAACACCATTTCATCGCAGTGATGGAATGTTGTTTTATAAAAATTATACCATAAAGCCTCGTACACTGTGTACGTATGTGTGTTTTTCTTAGTGACTTACATAAAAACATAATTAAAGAAAAAGTTATTAATTCAAATTCTGTTAAACATTTATGAAACAAAAAAGTAACTTCTGAATTACAAGATGTCAAGTGCCTCTAGGATCAAACTACTTTATGAGAAAGGTAATCAATATATCTTGCTCTGATCCACCAAGTACTTATGAAGTATTTTGGTCTTCTTACACAAGAAAAATTGATATCGACATGGGTTTTGTCATGGCTGTGTTTGTTGAGTGGTTCTACAATATCTTTGTTTTTCTTTTTAATAGAATTAAAGAACGGCTTTGCAAAACAGATGCAACAGGGTTCAGAAAGTCACGAGAAAGCTCTAGACATCTTAAAGCAGCAGCTACAAGACCAACAGAAGCAGATGGAAAGCAATCTGCGGGGAGACACCGACACCAAACTAGAGGTATGATCTCTTACTTGTATCTGACTACTAGAATAGGGCCTTCAGAGGTTCAGTGATAATGTTGCAGGCTTATAACACTAAAAATTGCGATTCATCACCTGTGGTGGGCAGATCACAACTAGCTCATTTTGAAGAATAGCAAATATAGGTTGAGAAATGAGATAGACACTTCAGAAGAACATCTTTAAACAACTACAGTATTAAACCAATAATAATAATGATAATATTTAACTTTATTTCATAAAATTAGAAAATTCATTTACAACATTTTCTCTGGATGTTTTCTATTCAACTGATTACCAATTTTGTGGAAGCAATACTGAAATTATCTCAACTTTCTTACTTTGAAGTAAGTTTCTCAAAAAATATTTCTATGGCTTAATTTTCTGTTTTCTTGAAATAAAAGATATTCCATATTATTAACTTTTCTATTTTAAACTTGTTTTCTTAAGAAAGTCTTATAAGCAATATGACATAAATAAAATGTATAATTTTCGAAAATCAACTTGTATATTACTGGTAAGTGTGTTTTGTTTTGTTTTTTAAGAATGATTTCCATTTCATTCTCCAATATGTTGTATTTGTCATTATAAACTGTAATTATTTATAACCAAATCCAGGACTTTAGAAATAGGTAAACTTCATCGGTATTGAGTTTTAACAACAAATCTTAACTTGTCGCTTAACTTGGTCAAGCAGCTACCCAGTAATGATATTATTTTTTTACTTCATTATTTTAATGCCCTCTAGTGGAGTAATTTTATGAAAGATATACAATTCTAGAAATTTTCTGATGTGACAAGCTAATGTTTGCTAAAATATTCATTTTTGTCCACACTAAATAATGGAATAATTTTAATACCTGTATATATTAATGATTTTATAACTCTATTAAAAAACACAAACAAAAACACTCAAATAAAGTTAGTGTATTTATCTATAAAATACACTTAATTTTTTAATATTGTATTTAATGTTTAATCTGGTGTGACATGTTAATATCATCAGTGAGTTTTATTGTGTTTGAAACAAAAAATAAAACACACTAAATCATGGATGATTGTATTATTACTTACATATAAAGGTATGAGAGAAGAAGCTACAATGTTTGTTTCTTTGTCTGTTTATTATGAATATTTGTACTAAGCTACAAAATGGCTAATTGCTCGTCCAAAATAAAAACACATCTGTGTGAGTAAAACTACATCATCAAACATACTATTAGTTATACGTGTTGAAATAAAAGGAATACATTTTCTTTGCAGAGGATTCTTGATCAGAATTGTTTTCTTGAAAAAGAAGTAGAAAGTTAAAACTGTGCTGGAGTTGAAGGTTGCAGACATACATCGCCTTCGTAAAGAAAACCTGGAATTGCAGGAAGAGGTTATTTTTACTTTTTAATTGTTTTTTGTTGCAATATTTATTTAGTGTTTAAGTATCTCAAAAAAAAGAGAAATATAGGCAGCTATACTACACTATTGCATTGTGTTAAGTAATGCAGTTTCACATGGTCAGAATCAAATAGTGATCTAGACTTATTATAATAATATTATAAACTTTGTAAACATAGTTAAACAAGATAGTTATTCATTACAATCAGATGGCTATGTAGATTTATTACCTATTAAAGAAAAGTCAAATAAAAACAACATATTGTTAGCATCAGTGAACCGTATAGACTTGTTACATTATTCGAGACTATATATATGTTGTTAAACACACTATCACATTGTTTGGATCAAAGAGCCATCTTTTAGAATTGTTACATTATTATAGAATATGTAAACAAATTTATTTGTTTATATTTCAAATTAAAGTTTATTTTTTTTTATTAAATCACTAGTTGAATGAGTTACCATTTGCAAGGAAAGTTAAAGGCCAGAAATGAAGATTTGCAAGCAATGTTGGAGGAGAAAGTTTGAATTGAGAGGTAATAGGAGTTCCAGCAACTAGACTACTGCTAAGTCCAAAGCGAACTAAGTCATTTGAAGTTCTGATCGAATACGATTACCAGTTTACAGGTTAACTGTAAACGTATGACCAAACAGGAAACACCACAATAGTTTTTAAGGAGTGTCTTCTCATTTTCCTAATTTAATTCCAAGTTTATTTGCATTGATATCGTTATTGTTTGTACAGTTATTGTTAAAAATTAAATTGAAACAACAATTATTTGTAAGAACCTTTTGATATTTTAATTTCATATTACGTTTTATTTATTTCTTCTTGACACAAAAAGCTGGTGCCAGCTGGTGTTATTTATTTAGTGTAACGGTGTAGTGAACTACATTTTCCTTGACACAGGTGAATTAACCATAGCTATGTCTATTTGTTTCAATTATAATCCATTGAGAATATGTCCAGTTTATATTAAGTTACTTTTTGTATCTAATTGTTTCACATAATGAGGGGAAACAGTAGTGTTAACGTCTGTGATAAGATTTATTTTATCCTTATTTCATCCACCATAATGTCATAATGAGGCTTAACATATCTTATCAGAGTGTCATTAGAAGTGATTTAGCCCATTATGGGTTTAACTTTTGTGTTTTTGAAACAATGAGTGTTTCTATTTAGCTAATTGTCTTAAGTATTCTATGAATTACTTTTAGTTTCAATCAAATAATTCGATAATTTTAATTTACTTTTTCAGTATCTCTCTCAGACTATAGTTTAACCATGCTCTTCTATAATTTGACAATACTAAAAGTAAAGTATAGAAACCTTACAAGTAAAATATTTATTAAACATAAAATCACAAATTAATTGTAAAATAAAACAACAGCAACTTTTACTGTAGACAGGTTCTAAGTTCAATTATTACGACAGCTCAGCAGATAATGACATTTCAATGATTACTCTCGAGTGATATCGTGTTTTCAATAACAGCACGAAATATGGAGAGCAGAGTAATATCAGGTTTTCAATAACAATATGACGTTTAAAGAGCAGAATTATATCATGTGTTCAATAATAATATGAAGTTTGGAGAACAGAATGATATCAGGTTTTGAATAACAACATGACGTTTAGAAAGCATAATAATATATTGTTTTCAATAACAACACGAATTTTGGAGAGCACAATAATATCGTGTTTTCAGTAACAACACGAAGTTTGGATAACAAAATAATATCGTATTTTCAATAACAACACGAAGTTTGTCGTGCAGAATAGTATCAGGTTTTCAATAACAACTTGAAGTTCTGAGATCAGAATATATCGTATTTTGAATAACAACATGACGTTTAGAGAGCAGAATAATATCGTGTTTTCAGTAACAACACGAAGTTTGGACAGCAGAATAATATCGTGTTTTTAATTACAACACGAAGTCTGGAGACCAGAACAATATCCTGTTTTCAATAACAACACGAAGTTTGGAGTGCAGAATAATATTGTGTTTTCAAAAAGAACATGAAGTTTGGAGAGCAGAAAAATATTGTGTTTCAACAACAACACAAATTTAGGAGAGCAGAATAATATCGTGTTTTCTGTAACAACATGAATATTGTAGAGCAGAATAATATCGTTTTTTCAGTAACAACACGAATTTTGAAGAGCAGAATAATATCGTGTTTTCAATGGCAACGCGAAGTATGGAGAGCAGAATAATATCGTGTTTTCAATAAGAACACGAAATATGGAGAGCAGAGTAATATCAGGTTTTCAATAACAACATGACGTTTAGAGAGCAGAATAATATCATGTTTTCAGTAACAACATCAAGTTTTGAGAGCAGAAAAATATCGTGTTTTCATTAACAACACGAAGTTTGGAGTGCAGAATAATATCGTGTTTTCAATAACAACATGAATATTGTAGAGCAGAATAATATCGTTTTTTCAGTAACAACACGAATTTTGAAGAGCAGAATAATATCGTGTTTTCAATGGCAACGCGAAGTATGGAGAGCAGAATAATATCGTGTTTTCAATAAGAACACGAAATATGGAGAGCAGAGTAATATCAGGTTTTCAATAACAACATGACGTTTAGAGAGCAGAATAATATCATGTTTTCAGTAACAACATCAAGTTTTGAGAGCAGAAAAATATCGTGTTTTCATTAACAACACGAAGTTTGGAGTGCAGAATAATATCGTGTTTTCAATAACAACACAAAGTTTTGAGAGCAGAATAATATCGTGTTTTCATTAACAACACGAAGTTTGGAGAACAGAATATCAGGTTTTCAATCACAACATGAAGTTGAAGTTCCAAAATGTTTTCCTTTTTGATGTGAAGGTCCGCAGGTCTTAAACGTTTGGGAAATCCTGATTTAGAGTGTACTGATACTCTAATTTGATGTTTTTTTATTCAAAAGTTAATACTTGATTACCACAAAAATTATTTTTACACGCTCCACCCGGAAATCGGGCCTAGCATGGCCAAGTGTGTTGATTCGTTTGACTCGTAATCCGAGGGTCATGGGTTCAAATTCCGGTCGCACCAAACATGCTCGTTCTTTTAGCCGTGGGAACGTTATAACGTGACAGTCAATCCCACTTTTCGTTAGTGAAAGAGTAGCCCAAGAGTTAGCGGTGGGTGGTGATTACTAGCTGCCTTCCCTCTAGTTTTACACTGCTAAATTAGGGACGACTAGCACAGATAGCCCTCAAGTAGCTTTGTGCGAAATTCAAAAACAACAAAGACAGTCTTGTTTCTTTTTATCATAACGTCTTGTGTTTGCCAGATTAAAACGATTATCGGTATGATTTATTTTGTTATAGCAGTCGGACATTTGATGAAATGTCACTTTTTATTTCCAAGCTGCTAGCTGCTGGCGGGCCGTACAAAATGACCTCGAGGGACGTAGTCTTGTGACCCCTGTTCTAGACAACAAGGAAAATTTAGGCAAAGGTAAATAATACAACAGTACCTAAGTTATATTTACCAGTACAAATTCTGAGCGAATATTGGATATTTTTCATTATTTTTTAAATCTAAAATTATTACTCTTATTTTGAATTTATTCACAACAAAAAGTAACAGTACATAAAATCGCGACAAAAACAGTACGCGGTATAAATTACGTAAAAGTGATACTTATACATTCAAAGTGAGAAAGAATGACATAAATACAAACCCAAAACACGAATTTTAAACAAAGCAAAAATAATTAAGTTTAGAAAAAGTAAAACGAAGTAAATAAGTACCAACAAACAAGAATAATAAAAACAAAAACATAAACAAGAAGCGAGAGTAGAGACAGAGCGGCTCAGATTCCAATTTCCACCCGACCCCCACCAAGGTACGAAGAGGCGAGGCGTCCGGCCGCCAGAATTTAAAAAATTTCCCTGCAACCCAACCGTCGAAAGTCCACCTCAAAGCGGAGTAACAGCCGATACCTGGGCTTACTCGGTATCTTAAAGTACGACACCGGCGCCTAGTCGAAAATTAATTCGTTTCGAACAAGCCAGATGACGTACTTAAAGATGGTTAAAGTATATTAGGAGGAAAAGGCCAGGTGGCTGGGAACAGGGACTGGAACGTGGTACAGTATGGACTCGGCCGAGAAAGGCGGGTCAAACTTTCCCAGATCTTCACCGATGTCAGACAGCGGACCAACCTGTGCAAAACAGATTCCGCCTGAGTGTGGTACATGGGACACAACTAGGTAAGCACGCTCCCTCACCGGAAGGATGTTATGCACGACGTGCCAGTTAAAAGCCTGGAGATAGCTCCCAACACGGTGCAGCGCGACCGGGCCCCAAATAACGTCCTACGGTAGAGCAGGATGGTGGCGCTCGATCCTGTGGGTACATTCAGTAAACGTGTCATCAACTGAGATGTGAAATTATCAAAAATAGGAGAAAGAGTCGGAATGTCCCTCTACTGATGTACAACGTTAAAATCATGGGTTCAATTCCACTCGGTGAACTCAGCAGATAGCCCGATGTGACTTTGTTAGAAGAAAACACATACATCCTTACGAACTATGTAACATACAAAAATAACGGTTACTAGACGGTTTAATAAACAACACTGTCAAGGACTTGGAAGCGATGTGAAAATAACAGATTTACGGCTAGTAAGAACTATACCCACATTTTTTGCTTTCCCCGTTCATATCAAATTAAACTTGAAAGACTTACTTGGAGAACTACAACAAGGCGTTAGTGACCACGTACTCCCTCTCTAGGTGAGTATCGTCATGAGGACTGATGCAGTAGATAAGTGATTCCGAGCAAACGGAAAAGAAGCGCAGTAGCTTTGATGACTTTCCTATAAAAAGAGTTATTTATTCTCTTCTGACATTCATTTTCCTTTGGAAAGCTGTTTACATTTCTTTCCAATAAAATCCCTGATACGTTTCGTGGATTTTTATTTCTAGTGATTCTGATGCTACGACTGATTTTATTTTATAGATTTTGAAATTATAAAAAAAACAACAAAAAAAACAATACATTAGAATGCAGTCTTAACTATTACTATAACCTGAACTGTTCTATGGTGAAGAATATTCATGAATTTATTCAGGATTTTTAAAACATAAGAAACTTAACAAACCATTTTTAAAATAAACACATGAAATGCTTTTAACAATTCTTTTGACATCTCATCAAATTACAGTTCTGGTTGTTTAGTTGACTTGTTTCAACACCCAGTGAATAATTGCACAAATTATATTATGCTCAGGGACTAAATTTTCTTGCTGTTCCTAATTTTGAAATGATAGAATGAAGAGGGGAAAAAAAACAATCCAACAACACCCGATTGGCCACTCTAACTCAATAATGGTGTTTGGCAGTCACTTATTTAATGCACCAACCCTGTAGAAATACGTGGTACAATTGGTTCCCATTAAATTCGTTGTAAGTGAAATAGGAGGATGGACGGTCAGTGGGGCTCAAACCATAAAACCTCGGATCAATGGTTCAGTATAAAGTACATGTGTTTAACTTATTAACATGATTCCTTTTTTTCTATGAGTACATGCTAAATAAATATTAGAAACATCACAGTAGACTATATTTCTTAACATATAAGTCAATAAAACAGTTTTAACGTACTGTCAAACACAAATTAATGTAGTTTTTACTCCTCTATTTTCATTCTGTTACTGTTTCTCGAAGCTCAATCTCTTCAACTGGACCTTCTGTATGATATTTGGCCAGTCTTTAAAAAAGATTTGAATATGAAATTCACATTTATTAAAAAACAAAACAGAAATGACAAGATACTATAATATCTTTCAAGAACATTTTCAAACATATTCCCTGGTTATAATTGAAACACAAAATTAATGTCGCTTTAGCACTTAAATAGAAAGTTTGAAACTCCATCTTTAACTGAATAATAATTAGCCAAGGCTTCTTTAAAACAACCAGCATCTTTCTATGAGTGAATAATACAGTCACAACTTCTTTATGATACTTTTCACCCTCATATGTACAATGATTAAAAACCTTCTTTAAAACGCAACAGATTTATTTTTCATTATTTAAGTAAACTCACACCTTTGTTAGATATAGCGTGCACTAAATATCTGTGGAGTTTAGGACCCTTCATGATTCACAGACACCTCAATGTATAAATTAAGCTTCACTATTACATCTAATTATTTTATATTTAACCATAAGTAGGATCAGTAAACATACACATAAAAAAAAAAACACTTTTGGATATCAAACCATGGTATTGATATCTGTGCACATGAGGTATGTTTAGTTTCAATAACTTTTGAGTGAAAATATAAACACAGTTTCAAACTTGATGTACACATGATCTTGGGAGAGAGGGTGGAGAGAAGAAACACTGATACTGGATTCGGTTTGTATGTCCCTCAAAACTCTATGTATCTAAAACCAGATTTGGGGCTTTATAAGCCTTCAGACTTACAGCTGAGCACTAGGATGTAAAATGTATTAGTTGCGGTTTCAACACAGAATACACAGGATATCTTGTCGAAATTAAAATTTTTGAAACCTTTTTTTTTTTCTGGTAAAATATTTTTCCAACGTTGATTATAAAGTTTCTTGATTCTGACAACTGGTAACAGGTTTTTTTTTTTTGCGTTTTTATCTTCAACCAATCAAGAAAGAATGCCAAATAACGTGACAGAAGCATTCTTCTTACCAGAACGTGGCTGATAGAAGTAGTAAAACATTTTCTGTAAACATTTTATACGAGTACGCTGGAAGATTTGTTAAACTAAAGCGTCAAAAACTCTCTTAATAATGAAACAATTCTAACCAACAGTTCAACTTTATTTCTTGAAGTACACAAATTAAAAGGATAAGATAACTGTGTGTTTAAAGTTAAACCTACTGAAATTAGTAATTGATTAATAAATACCACAGCAACCAATTAAGTTCTTATTTTAATAATTACAACGTTTCGACTCACAGTATCGACGGTATTAGTCGAAATGATGTAATTATATTTTGTTTGTTTGTTTTTAATTTCCACAAAGCTACTCAAGGGCTATCTGTGCTAGCCGTCCCTAATTTAGCAGTGTAAGACTAGAGGGAAGGCAGCTAGTCATCACCACCCACCGCCAACTCTTGGGCTACTCTTTTACCAACGAATAGTGGGATTGACCGTCACATTATAACGCCCCCACGGCTGGGAGGGCGAGCATATTTGGCGCGACTCGGGCGCGAACCCGCGACCCTCAGATCACGAAGAGCACGCCTTAACACGCTTGGCCATGCCGGGCCTGTTGTATAAGTAAGGCTTCTTTAATTTTGCGTTTGTTTATGTTGTTTCTTTATTTAGTATTTCGGTGTTTTCTATGGTTATGTTGTGCTTACTTGATTTGCAGTGTTCGAAAACGTGTGAAGGTGACTTTTTATGTTCTTTGAATCTGGTTTCCATTTTTCTATTTGTTGTTGTGGTTATTTTGAATTAAGCACAAAGCTACACAAAGGGCTATCTGTGCTCTGACCACCATGAGTATCGAAACCCTGTTTTTAGCGTTGTTGGTCCGCAAACACACCGCTTAGCCACTGGGGGCCTTCTACTTGTTTCTCCATTATAGAAGTCGTGGCAGTTATCACATTGTATTTTATAAATATTGTTGGTGTGGTGTTTGTCAGTGTAGTTTTCACATAGTATAGACCTCAGTAATGTGAAACCTTTCACATTAGTAAACAATTAACATTAGACTGACGTGAATACAAATCCTTCTGGATGCTTTAAACATGTTAAAGAAAGACGGATAACACAAAATGACATTAAGTCTTTTCCCATGATATGATTCTTTAGAGACAGATAAAAGATGCGAGACTCCAAGACGTATAGTTAACTCTGAGCTGGTCATCGCTGTTATCAAGATAAAGTGATTAGATAATTTTATAACAAAGAGAAAGAACTGTAAAGATGTTTATTTGGTTATAAACCGACAGATTTAACTGTTTTATCTCATAATGTAGAGAAGATGAATATGTTGTGTCTTTGTGTCAACCGAGAGGAATCAAACCACTGATTTTAGAGATGTACATCTCAAGATGCAACACTGTTTTATCTGAAGACATCACGAATATTAATACTAGAACTACAAAAGCTTCAAAAACAGACATTTTTTTTATACAGACCCAACTGAAACAGTACTCCATCCTAGCCCACAGTTATGATTACATATATAAACTAGCATGTGAAATACACCCTTGATATATAAACTTTTTTAATGTGTGAACTACTGGCTAGTGAATCACCGTGTTGGTCCTGATGTTTTTACTATTTTATTGTCAAACAGGATTAGTAGTTCACCAATATGGAGATATAACTTTTGTAAGTGTTGAGTCATTTTAACAAATTAATTACACATATATCATCAACACATTATATTATATCAGAAGCTGTAAGTATATTTAGCAGTCTGTAGATGGTGCTTCTTTCAGGCGAAATGTGGATATTTGGATCGAATCACACATTAAAAACTTTTCCAGTATATGGTCTATAAATTAAAAATGTACATGTAGCGTAACATTTGAATACAAGAGTTGTGTAGATAAGCAATTAGATCTAAATACCAGGTCAATCGTCCCGGCATAGCCAGAAAGTTAGGGTACTTGACTTGAAATCTGAAGACACTAGGTTCAAATCCCTTTTAGTCATGAAGAGTGGGATTGACCGTCACTTGGCTAAAAAGGAGGGCATGTTTGGTGGGGCAGGGATTCGAACCCGTCACCTTCAAATTGGGAGTCAAGCGACTATTCATCTGGCCATACAGGACTAATATAGTGTTAATGAAGGTATACCAATAATATAGTGTCAGTGAAAGTTGTTGAAAATGTTGATGTATGTTGCCTTGTTTGTCAATTCAACTGAGTTTAAGGAGTATTTCAATCTTGAAAAGTCGGACGAGTGCGCAATTTACCATTCGAGACAAGCACGAAATGTTTACTTCTGGGCATAGGAGAATCTTCATTATTATGAAGACATTGAATACAACATTCCGCATATCATGATGTGAACAGCACTTTATGCACGCCATGTTATTCGATCACACTTCATTGACGGGCCAGTAAACCATACCTCATATCTAAACTGTTAAG